>JABMBR010004919.1:0-19883 GCA_018881525.1 Meteorus sp. PSUC_FEM 10030008
AAGAATAACGATGAATGTCATAGGAAAAATCACACACAGAGATATCAGTGTGACCATTCCAAAGAAGTTTCCTATTTTTTCCAAGGGGGTGTAGAAGCCTCTATTGTTAGTGACAATATGATATTCGGGATATAATACTGGATAAGTAGCAAGCGAACTTCTAAGCAATTGATATGAAAGTGATATATCGCATGTTCCATCCATAGCATAGTCGAATAATTTTCTATTTGATCCAAATTTGAAAATATGTGTTGAATTAAAGAAGTATTTGAGTCTCTCCAGGAGATATATATTTTCCGGCCACATTTGTCATCGGGATGAATTTGATGGCCAATGGATGAGAATCACCATGCACGACCACTTTATTTATATCCGGGTAGTTTTTTGATAAAATTTCGACCTTTCGAACAATCAGAAGTGTCACAACAATGACAGATTTATATTTGAAAAAACGTGAATAAATTGCTCGAATGGATTGATCGAATTGTGTTATAATTTGAGCCAGGGATCGGTATCATATATGCGTCAGCAATCAAGAGTCCGGAGACAATTGCGGCACCACCTTACACAAACTTGAAAAACATGATCATTCTGGATCTACAGAATTATGTTATGAAACACTTCGAATGATTGGCGACTTCATATTGTGGAATATGAGTATACGTAGACAATTGTCATTTGTTGCCATGCGAAGTACATTCCTTGCGTGTGCGATAAACCAAGGCCATTTGAAACCTATGGGAACCTCAACACTTGGACGTTCTGGAGAAATCAATAGTGAAAATATTAATATTTTATACTCACCAATATTTTCCTATCTCGAACTTATTTTATCAACCATTATACCCAAAACTATTTGCACATCGATTCTGAGAATGCAGTTGATCGTCATAGCTGCCAAGTTTCAACTTGGTTTCTCCACGAACCCAGGACTACGTGAAGGATATTGCCGAAAAATCAGTGGAACCAAATAGAAATATGGTCTCTAATGGCAAAATTGCAACATCTGTTACACATGCTCATCTTTGTCACATCAACGTTTTATAAATTGAACGTGGGGTTCACAATGAAAAAAAAAGGATCGTGGACCAATAGTCCATACAATTTATCTTGAAGATGCATGAATGAATTAAATCGAAAGGGTGATGTGATTTTCCACAGGCAATTACTTCTCGAAATCTGTACGACATTCTGCATTATCCGTCTCATACGCAGTGATTATTCATTTGGATTCTCAAATCATTAAGCAGAAAATAGAAGGAATCAACTTGAAAATTCATTCAACACAATTGTTGGCTCGGGATCCACTTCTTCCTTAATATAGAATCGACTTCCGAATTCGTTGATTGTCTCGATTGATACCTGTTTCATAATATATCCACAATCACAGAAATCTTCATGCACATCATCAATTCTAAACAAGAACACACATCATGGGCTCAGAGACGCATTGAATTAATGTCGAAGCCCATTATTCTAAATCTTAGGAAATCGTACATGAGATTAATGATGAATAAATATGATGATGTATTTGAAGCAATGAATTAAGATAGAGCAGATTCGATATCCACATGAGAACGTTTGTAGTTCAGATTTTTATCTGACAACGTATAGGAAATACCGCAATTCAGAACGGTTCCTACATAATGAATTAGACGCATTATTCACCATGGAGTAGTACAATTTTCCTTTCTTGCACTTATAAAACTGAAGGTGTCACCTTATTTAACTGAATACATAAATCAATTTTTGGATAATTCATAGACTAAATTAATTCTTTGATGGGTTTTCGGGAAATTCATCGTTTAACAGGAGTCAAATATTGTAGACGAGAACAGAAGACAAGAGTTGTGTGATATAACTGTAAAAGACATAATCGATAAAAATGACATGCTATTGGTGAAAATTCCAAACACAAAAACTAGGAATCCTCAATCGTTCGTAGTCACGGATGAATTTCACGGTATTTATAGAAAAGTATGCTGGTTCCCGTCCTACCAAATTGGTCAATGATAGGTTTTTCATACACTATTGCGGCGGCAAATAGATGGCACAAAAAATTGAAATCAATACTTTTGGTAGTATGCCGAAAATCGTCGTGAAGTATTTGAAATTAGAAAATCCAGAATCCTATATTGGACATTCATTCAGAAGAACTTCAGCTACTTTGTTGGCTGATTCTGGTGCCGATCTGCTCACTATCAAGAGAGACGGGGGATGGAAATCCAATTCAGTGGCCAAAGGCTACGTTGAAGATTCTGTTGGTAATAAAGAAAAGAATTAGCCAACAAATTGCTACATCATATCAGCCAGACTGTCTACTTCATGAGATCAGCGGAAGAAAATTAATGAAGTTACAAGAATAACCGTTGAAGTCTTGATCGACATCAATATCGTAAATAAAGAAAATATTAATTTTGACATTTTGGATATAATCTCATCAGAAAATTTAAAAAATCTTAATGTAACATTTCCGAATTGTACAAATCTAACAATTTACATAAATAAGAACTAATTCATTTCATTAAATGTTTTGCCAAACTGTGAAAATGAATCATTCGTGATTTCCATAATTTTCAGTTTTGTGGTTTTGGTCTGGAAAGGCTCCGTCTTTTCAGCCTCCCACTGGGGCTTTGCCCCGGAATCCCGAATTTGTGTGGTGATGCGACACCACATTCGTAATGAAAAGTAGTATCTGCAACTCTTGCAATATTGTTAATTCACAACTTATCGCACTAGTTGCACAATATACTATTTCCTCTTCAGAGTCTCGTTGTCTGATTCCTCGATTTTCCTCTTTTTCCTAAGTATTTTATTCTGCATGTTAGCGTATGTTCTGCATACATTGTGTATTATAATTAATACAGACAAATGCGTCATTGTCTATGCTAATTACTTCGCGGCTCTCCACGTGTGTGCACGATTTACAACGTGAGAATAAAGTGGAGGATTAATTAGAAATGTGAAGGAGAATTTGCTGAGACTGATTCTCACTAGTGAACTTTGTATTTCATAGTTATAAAATACAAAGTGAACGTGATGAAATATTTTGAATGAGCGAATCAATGTCGCTACTTCTGAGTGTTGGAAAAATTCAACAGTGCTGATTCCAACGAATTGATACTGATGGAATGCTCAGGATAGTACAGTGAAATGAATCGAAGCAATCACCTGAACTACGAAATATAAAAGAAAATTCATCTCAATTTGGAATTTCGTTTTACGGAAGAGCGAGAAATACAGATAAAAAACGAAAATGTTTCACTTTTCTCTGTTTTTCCTTCCTTTTTCGTATGAGAACAAGAGTAAAAAGTGGAACAAAACGATACAAAATGATAGAATTGGGAAAAATTTGTGATGAACAAAAAAGTTGCATATAAAAGAAAAAGCGGCAAACCACCATCACAGAGTCGAATATCACATGGGATTATATAATGCCAGGCATCATCGTCCAGCTGTGCAGCGTTGAAATATTCACGCAGAAAAAGAAAGAAAGAAAGTCGTATGAAGTGGCGTTCAAAATATGACAAAAAAGAGAAAGCAAAAATTCAACTATTTGCTTTTTAATATTCCACATGCATTATTCAAACATTAATAAAAGTATCTGTATTTTTACTTTTGATTTTTTATCTTTGGAACATTCAAAATTTAGAAACTGCTATACCAAGAAGGAATTTTTTACTTTTCATAAAATATGAATGTTCATATTGGAACATCTCTCCCTATAAAATTAGATAATAAAACGATAGGGAACATCCAATCAGGCTCAATATTTTCTCCAGGTTGTAAATCGATTACTGGAATAAATTCACAAACTTCGAATCATTATATATCCCCAAAGAAATATAAAAACTCACAAAACAAAACATCTAATCGCAATATAAATACAATTGTCACACAATTTTTTATAACGTCAATAAAAAAACTTTCAACTATCGAATTTTCATGACCACATGAGTCGGATTGAAAATTGACAATAAATTAATCCACACTCAAATTAACAATTATCTTTGTCTCACTCAGCCAATCAATTAACTTTGGTCGACTATTTTCTTCTGAGCTCTCCCACCCTCTCAAAATTCTCATCCATCATCTGTCTCGTAATGAAAGTCACCAAACGAGTAATCATTTCACTCAATTCAATCAACAGAATCCCTTGAAAATTATAACAAAACTATTATTGTATTTCCAATTGGGTTGGTTTGAAAAGCTTTCAACAAATATAACAAAATATCGAATTCCCTGTCGCCGGATTATCCTTCCCATCGCGACCATCACAAGCTCCATAATACAGATCGATTTGGCTAGTTGAACGAGACACGCCTGGTCGATTAGTGAAAAGCTTCCACCTCTTCCATCCCTGCATCTCCTCATCGTCACCATCTCGATCGGTACCAATACCACCCACTATTCGTTGTCTATATCATCCTATCGATGCACATTGATGTCCCAATTGATCCTCGTTGGTGCTTCAGTGACGATTACACGTTGCGAGTATCCATTCTGCTATTGTTCGTGCGTCCATTTGGTCCAGCTCTTTCCATTCACCGTCTCTTACACTTCTCCTCTTCATTGTCACAAAATACATCTGCATGCAACTATCTTTTTGAGTATACCTATGGTTTTAGTGTGTATATTCCCCGTTCATCCTTCTATTTATTCCACTTCATTCATCCCCTGTCCAATTTCCAAATCTCCATGTCGACTCTTGTATTCATACATTTATGTTTGTTGTTTCACAATAGTGTCCCATTGATTTGCTTATTCATAATGTGGAATTGTTACAACATAAAAGCGTCCTCAAATTTCATGCCAATTAACTCATGGCATTATTCATGATCAATCAATAGTTGATATTTGAGCTAATATTATAGCGAGGTAATGATGTTGATCATTGCATTGTGTTTGTTCCGGGGAGTTCACTGTGACAGGTCTCCAGGGTGGTGCAATCAATGGTTTTGAATTAATATTGTGAGATAGGGAAGAAATAGTAGGAAAAATTTTTTGCATAAGATTCTAAAAAGAATTTTTTCTCATGAAATAATGAGAAGAAATTAAAAAGATAAATTGCGAATTTATACAAAATTGGTGGGGCGATATTAGCCGAATTGTTTCTGTAATTTTGTCTCTGTACAAACTTCAAATACCGATAAAAATGTTACATAGGGACTCGAGCATTTTTCAAATGCTCATATAATCGCATATCCAAGATTTATTTCTGATTTTAACTGTCAAAGATAACTTTTTTCAAGCGTGAAAGAGTCCTTGAGCGCCACCGAAAATCCACAATGTTTGTGGATGTGGAGACACCGCCCAACTTACTATCACTTGATTTCCACTACACTCACCAAAATGTAAAAAAAGTAGATAATCGCAGGAAGAGAGCAGAGCTGAGAACGAAGAAATAAAAGAGTAAGAGAGAAATAATAAAATTTAGAGTTGGTGAGATAAGGCAAGAGAAAACGAAAGGAAAAATAAAACCATAAACCAGTAATAAAAAATGAGAAGGGGGCAAAATAAAAAAAAATGAGTGGGTAAATAGAAAAAAAAATGTGAAAAGTTTGTAAGATATGAGCTGAAGCTTTTCATCGTTGCTCCAAGCCAATTTTCATCAGTTGCATGCGAATGAAGACAAAGAGAGGAATTCAATTGAGTTATTTAACGTTTCACCTTCTTGACGGCGATGGAAATGAAAAAAAAGCCAGGACAAATGAATGACTCAGACGAACTTATGCAGTGGGGAAAAAAGAAGAACGAGGATTTTCAACTAAGACTCTACATAAGCATCGAAAGTGTCATGTAAAGGAACTGATGGAGGGTTTGTAGGTTGTGTAATTTTCATTATTGAGCTGCTAGACAAATGGTGCGGGTAGAGACCATTTCATGAGAAATAAATTCTATGCATGACAATGATCAATGATACGAAAGAACAACAATAATTTCATTCGTGCAAAATTACACTTTCCATCAAGTTATAAAAAACAATGATATATCAATGTATGAATTCACATGCTATCGCGCATCACGTCTTGGATATGATTGTCTGATATTATCTGTTTCATGTAACAACAATAATTTCATACAATTTCCTCCGGCATTGTAATGGTGAAATCGACTGGATAATCTCAGTCATTATACATCGCACATATCCAATTTTGCTTTATTTCAATTATTATTCTTCTCATCTATCCAATACTTCTCATCCATTATCGCAATTTTTACCACTTCATTATACGTAAATATTATTTCTGTCCATCAGGCAAAAGTGAATATTAAAATGTGAGGAATAAAGATAAACACAGACTTTTTAGAGAAATATAAAAGCGCAATATGATTGCAGTTTGAATATCAAAGATAATGTTTGGCTCGAGTTTCATATTTTTCTGTTAGTCAAATGGACGGGATCATATTCATCCTTTCTTACCCTCGAGTTGTTTACGCTCACCATACTTTGCCTCGATGTTTTGCTCTCTCTTTTGCGTGATTATTTTTTTGTGAATAAGTGTAAAGTAGTGTGCGGGAAATGAACTATTTACGAGCACCTTACTAATTACCCGCAGTATTCAACGTTAATGAGAGGGTTTGCTCAATACCTCTGATGCATTCGGACATTATTGTTATTTATGATGGAATGGCTCTTTGTTAAACTACAAGAATTTCTAAATATTTGTTCATCATAAATATTGACACAGTTCGCAATGAAAAATGTAATTTTAACAAAGTTCACATTTGATTTGACAATAAATACAAATGAGATGATGCAAAACATGTTTCAAATATGATTTTTTTAAAATGATAACAAATTCAATCTGATTCATCCTGTGGAATCATTCGACGATTCAGGTTGTTATAATTGTTGCAACTATTCTATTGTTTTATTGGGTTATTTTTCAGTATTATTTGACGGATTAGTGGACGACATTTGGTCAGGTCATATCTATAACCTGTCTCATTGTTTTTAACATTTACCAAGGGCAAATGTCCATGGAAAAAGTTGTTAAGAAACGTCAGCGGGTGAGACAATAAAAAAAGTCACATACAAACATATAACCATGGGGAATGCACGATGAAACGTTCGACTCTTCAACTCACATTGCCATGTGCTGTGGATCGCTAGTTATTACAGGGGTATAAACTTTACGAGCTTTCACCGGCAGGTACACCATCATATTCCTGAGGATTACAAGAGCCACCCAATGTCAGTCACAAACGAGCAATCATTTTATTTTCCTTATCTTTGTTCTTGTTCCTATCTTTGTTTCTTTGTTTTATTTTTTTGTTTTGATATTTTAATTGTTTCGCATGGTAAAAGTCGGAACGGTTTGGTGAATGGTGATGTGAGAGTTTTGATGGAATCGGGTCGTGCGGGTTGTAGAATAGCAAGATTGTTGGTGTGGACTGGATTGATTTTTACATTTGCTATTGATGATTGAAAAAAATGCAATTCCTGCATATGTTGTTGAAAAAATGTTGATTGATGGTGGACAGACATTACGTTGAAAGTAGATAAGGAAAATGAGGTGATGAAAATTGTCTGGCGACATAAACACGATAAACATCTTCGATATTGACCATAAAAATATTTTATTGGTCATTCGATGAACATATTCCAGACAGAGATATGAATGAAAATTCAAGTTTGAATCGATTCAGAATATTTACAGTTGGAAATTAAATAAAATTTTGAAGAATTCGATGGGATTTCTCAAATCTGCAGTTTTGTATGATTCGATGACAAAAGACACTCAACATTTTGACAGTGAGAAGTTTCGTAAATTTGTTTCCATGAGATTGAATCAATCATTCATGTCGTCAATCTGAATATGATTGAAGGAGTTTGTGTAAGAAATTTTCTATCAGGGCTGAACAATCTCCTCTAAAAATTTATCTATTGGTACACAAACCTTATTTCGAAGTGAGAGGAGGAGAATAATTCAGATCTTGATTTGAATTTGAAGAGTGACGTGTTGCATTTATAGATGCATGGAGGCATCAATGATAACATGAATACGAAAGGAATACACATTGAATGATTCAATACAACTCATCTTCACCTTTCTTTTCAATGTGTGCGATTCTGTCGCATTCTCACTTCACACATCATTCTACCTTATATATTTGTAGCTGAGTATGTTTAATGCAACGGTGAAACTATCAGGATGAGTAGAAGAGGGTGAAATGCGACTGAATTGCATTCAGAGCTGTGGAGTGGAATCGAGAGTTCTCCAGGATTTCGCTCCGAGCGTATTTTAATAATCTCAGGTTGTACAGAGCTACAAACTCAAATATACTTCATATTTCAATATATAAATAGGAACGACATTTCATATGTTCTGAGTATATTTGAATTGAGAATTCATTCGTGCACAATGAAAAGAGGAAAATCCGTTCAGTGAAAAACTGCTACTCGGACATTTGATGATAACTTTCTTCAAGTTTAATAGTGGAATAGAGAGAAATGAATAGGAATGAGTGTTATCTAACTCCAGCACCGATTCCAAGTTCTTCTCTTCATGGACAGTATTTTCCTGATGCATTTTTATTGCAATCAAAGTCTGGGTATCGCTGTTTAATGAATTCAAAACGAGCTCGTATTAGACCTATATTGTAGGATTCTTATTGGAGATATAGGAAATAATATTGAAAGTAATCGAAGTTAACTTGAATTATCAGTGTCATCGTCAAATACCCCAGTAATCTTTAAATTCATAATGTAAATTCTCACATTCATAATAATATAAAGAATTATAATGTGGATGTAAACAGAGAATATTTTCGACTTTTCTTGGGATTGGTTTTTCGAATTTTATGAACAAATCTCGATGTAAAGTAGTTGGTGATATTCAACTGCTCTTGGTTGGGAGCTTATTCTCATTTCAAGTAATCATTTGATAAGTCATGAATGATATTCCGCATTTGAGAATTCACATCTACAAAAACCAAATCATTCTCTATTTCAATGATAAAAACAATTGAAAATCAATCGATTCCCTCTCAATTGTTCTCACCGAATAATTTTTGCGAGCATTGAAATTTCCGTGAATTCGAATGAATTGGGATAATGAGAAAATGATAACGTTGAGAAAATAAAATCATAAGAGAAAGGGAATGACTCATGAAATTAAGCCGATTTTCTTGAGTGGTGGAAACGAGCTGAGTTCTATATACAGAGAAATTCAAACGTCTGAGGCAAAAGCGCTAAAATTCACGAGACTTCAAGTAATCCAAGAGTCACGACAAAGGTACTTGAAGCTTTTTATTGACCAGGTTGTACGACCACGTAAGGGTTTTCAAGTAGGCAATACCATTAAGCATCAGATCCTCTTTCTCTCACTTCGCTTATCCTTTCTCCTTTTACCTACTCAGTCTTTAACTTTACAAACTTAATCCTATCGCTTTCGCCATTTTCATTTTACTCATTCGTATACATATCCACGTATCGGTATAGAAACGTGAACGCTTTTCCTAGAGCTATCACAATTCTCTTGTGAGAATCCTTAATACCAACGCTATTTCCTGATTAGAAATCTTGTCAGGCAGACATTATTATAGGAGCCATTATGCATCACGTATCTCATTGCCATGTGATTGGCGTCCTCGCAATGGTCGCTAATTGATTGATATCTTCCACACGTGGGCAGCAAACGTTTTATTCCAAATTGATTGTGAAGTTTTTTTGGATGTTTTCTGGTAAAATATTTCAAGTGATCGGATGACTGTTGGTGAATATTGTACAAAATATTTATGATTAGAAATTGTTCATTTGAACTGAAAGATTTGGAAAATTCCGCTTCCGCCAACTGGCGCGAGATTACAGAATTAAATTTCAAACTTGCTAATAAAATTTTTTCTCAGTGAATCGTAAATTAATTGATTCGGATGAATATAATAATTCTCAAGAATATTAATGTGATATTATGGTATTGGCAGATGAAATTGAGATGGTCGTTTAGAAACAGTTGGTTCGATTTTTCTTGTTGGATGAAATTTTGATCACTCAATGACGAGGTAACTGTGAATCTTTGCTACAGTTTTTCATTGGGATTTCACGAGTGAACATAATAAGTATAGAAGCGACTCGCGGAATATATTTTGAAATGTTATTTCACTGTATAAGATCTTCCTCTCATATATCACAGCGAATATCATGACAAACGTGGGATAAATGCTGAGTTTAATCAGGCCATAAAAATGTAATGAAATTTAAGCTCATTCGCACACTCATACCCATTTCCATACGTATACATATCATATTGATAAACGGCATTCAAATTGATATTTTTTTAACAAACGTTGAATTTTATTCCATTTCGAACATCCGATCACGTGTGATGAATTCAACTCCAACAATGAATAAACCGAATTTTTCATCGTAGTTTCCCGTTCTCCAATACAGTGGAAGAAACAATTACACCATAATTGGAGAATGCTTTCAATGGGGTATTTATTGATTGCCGCAATGATATTTTTTGACAGTTTATCAAACCTTTTGGTAACATGTCACATCAATTTACAGCATATTTCCAACCAATCAATTTCGGTTCATGAAGTTTCGATTAGTTCTTAACCTCCAAATATGACGTATGGTTCGAAATTTTCGTTTCATAAAACAGCAATGAGCAATAGGAGTACAGAAAAAATGCAAATGATGTTATGTGAAAACCCAGTTAATGAGATTTTTTTGGCATTGCATGTTCCACAGGGAAAATAAAATTTTCCTTATAAATTCACGTTCCTAATTTCATAGTTTACATATCCCTATTAATGTTCAAGTAGAATTATTTCTAGAATTCCTTTGGGGATTGACAACTCCCTGGAATATTTCTGTTGATGAATTACATAATACCGTTGATATAGACATCATGGAAAATTAATGGATCTGCCATCGCGAAAAAAGCAGGGCCATGGCGTGTATTTTACGTTCAAAGTACTCACATTGCACTCCGAGTATCTGGTATGTCTCTATTGCTCGGTAATCCATCTGATGCCTCTTGATTAAATTTATTCCTCGCATAAGGATCCTCACCAGCTCTCAAACCACCTCTCGATACGTAGCTGATAAAACAGAGTAGCGAAAAAAGAAGAAAATGAATAAAGTAATGAGAAAAACATTATTTTCATGAATTTCAAATCCACTTTGATGATATGCCAATATAACAATCATGTCAGATTATATTCACCCTTGCTCGTCGAAATAATTCCATGTTACTCTCGGATCTGGTGTAGGCACTGAAAGCAATTCTGATGACGTAACAACACCGAGAGATTCACTATCAACGTAACCACCAGAACTGGCAACAGACAGCGCCAACGATGCTGATTCCTTCAATCGAAGTGCTCGATTTTCATTCTGAAACATACAAAAAAATGTTGAATTATCAAAGACGTTTTATTTATAGATTTTGATTTGTTATTCTCCATTTCCTCAGCAGTGCATGGAAAAATCAGCAGATATCTTTGGTACACTGCATGAATTTCAGTATTCTCGTTATCGTTGGCAATAATAGAATATTCTTTAAAGAAAATGAGAGAATGCGATATTCTACTGATAAAGGAGAACCATCTTAAGAGGAGAAATGTCGAGGAGATGCTTTTTATCTCGAGGATGTTTTGTTGTCTGTATGAGCTAGTATGTGCGGAGCATTCACGGTATGTGGAACGTCACATACAATCATGAAATCAATAGTTCCCTGGAATTGAGATATCAGCTGGTATTCTGGAAAGTCGGATCTTTCAATATTTTCTCAAATATTTTGATCATAAGCTCACTAATCAGATGAATATTTTCATCATTCTCATTCTTTTCTGTCATGGTTGTCAAAAATTTTCAATGGATCAATGGAACATGTAAATCGTCACGATCGGAGGTGAAATGATAATTATTTATCGTTTTATTCCGCCACGTTCATGTTTTAATTATTCATATTCCTTTATGTTCACAGCAATGATGGGTAATTAATATTTCAACGGATTGCAACGGATTATTTTTTTTGTTACTTTTTTTTTACGTCAGTGTGGTTCTGATTAATGAATGAAGAAAACGATTTTTCTTATTAAATGATATTTTTTATCAGGAGAAATTTATCTCGAGTGACTTTTTTCTTCATCAATTCTATTCTGTACATTTTAATCAACTTCTCAAGTGACATTGTTACATCTCCAACATAAGTGTTGGAAATAACGATGAGCTTCGTGAATCTGTGCGATAGAATTCCTGATATTCTTCAAATATGTCGTAAGAAATTTTTTCAAATGTCATCATCCATCATGAGATTCAGTGAAAGATTATTTCGTTTTCCATGATAAGAATTGTGTTACGCATCAAAAACTCCACACCCAGTCAGTGTATTTATTCGGTATCAATTGATGTTCTTGACTTAGCAGGTTTGACATCATGAATTGTTGTGAATAACGAAGACAATATAGCCAAATACTACGACAGATTCATTCCATCATTTTGATTTTTCAAATTTCGCTTGAAATCTATTTATTCAATTTGTGAGTACTAAATAAATGAGTTCGCTGTCCGAATATTGATGATTAATATCAGACCTTTATAACGCTTTAAATAGAAATTTTATTTAAAATGTCTTCATCTAATTGAATTCGTCTTGTTTAATTAACTTTACGTTTTTTCTCCAAACTTTTTCACAAAAAATGTAATGCAATTGGAGGCAGATGAAGAGTAATGAGGAAGGAGCTGGAATGCGCGTTGAGGATTAACGTTGCCGTGAAATATTAAATTACAAAAGCAGAGAAGCGCACGAATGGAAGTTCGCGTGGATGATGTTGGTGTGGTGGGAATGGCGGAGAGCGTAGAGAAGCGTCGAATTGGTGCAAGCTGTTACGTCCGGTGGTTCAACTTTGTATAGATAGGTTTTTTTTTCCTCTCAGTATTGCTCTTTTTAATTTCGTCGCAATACTTCAAATGAAATGAACGTGACGAATAAAATGTAATAATAAAATTATTATGTTTTAAATTAATAATTGTGTAGTTGTATTCATCTCATGAATAAATGTACCATACATATCGTTATAATTTTATCAAATGTTATGACACGATAAATTTTTAATTGCCATTTTTTCCATTTGTTTACATTTCTAATTTCATTTCATGTTGATTAGTCGTGACTTTGACGGCTAATGGAGAAGCAGATGGAGCAGAGAAAGCAATAAAATACCTTGAGTTAATGATTTAGTACATACAAGTGATTCAAAATGTTGACAACAATCGAAAGAGTTTTTATTGTAATTAATTACAAGGATAAAATCACGCAAAGTTGATCATAATTATGAGAAAAAAATCTCAATACTGAAAGACGTTTTTAGAGTGATGAAGCGCAAGTGAATGAATCCACAGACGAATGACACCAAAAAATTTAAAAGAAAGTTGATCACAGTAGTTAATAGAAAATTTTTCCATGTTGACTGTCACTTCAAGTATTACATCGCTCTAAAATAATTCACACAACACAGAATTTGTTGTTGAATTATTTGTGAAAGAAACAATTTCGACACTAATGAACTTAACGTGATTGTTGGCCATCATTTGTTTATCTTTGGTGGATTTTTCAATTGACAATTGGAAATTGTTGGCTGCTGGCTTGTGAAGTTGTACAGAGTTGGATTAAGTATTCGATCGATAACCATCAAGCCCAATCGCTAGTTTCAGTTCATATCCTTTGGCTGACAGTGTTATAGCGAATTCAGATTGATAGGAATTTATCCCTTAATCTTCTTAGGGTGAAAGTTCTAAATTATCACATGAAGTCAATTATTACTATGAATTCATGCTTTATCGACTTTCAAAGTTTCGCACATTGTGTTTAATGAACGTGTTTTCTTGGTGTGTGAAGGGAGCATCAACCATAGAATATTGAACATTCCAAAGTGACGCATTATTTTTTAGGCAAAAACATGAAGATTAAAATTTCTCTTGCATAAAATATTCGTCGTATTTATTTTTAATGAATTGATGCAGATACTGCATGACAATTATTCATCCATTTTCCATCCAACTATATGAGATCTATCATTAAATTAAATTTTTGTTCCACATGTTATTTTTATAAGTACAAAAACAGAATAGAAGTAAAATCACAACAAAGAGAAAGTTAATAAAGATGAGTATAACAGACATAAATAGTTGGAGAAATATCATCAAACTTTTTCTATTTTCTGTCTCTGACATATTTATTTTTCAATTGTTCCATCCGAGTGTGTCTGACCATTCTGTGACATGCTCCACTGCGTTACAACGTTATCGCCAACTTCATCGTAACGTTTTTCCAGTCGTGAAAAAATTATTATTTGATTTCCAACAAAATACACAAGAGACACAGTAAAATACACAGCAAACAACGATACAAAAAATAAATGTGGGACATAAAAAATGTGGGTGGATCAGTGTGTGACGAATTTAGTGAACGTGCCCAGAGTATTTCGCAGTCCGCTACCACTGCAAAAGTATACGTATGTGAAACTTGACAAGAAAACGTTTTTCAACTGGTCCCTGCGTGTGCTGACAACTTCTTGGTCGTTTTTCACCTCGTTATTCTCACCCTTCAAGTGTCATTTCGCTTTATTTTTCTCTATTTCTCGCATTTTCTCCCCCCCCCCCTCTCTCTCTCTCTCTCTCATACACAAACATGTCTATTGTACATGTACAGTTTTCAAGCGATTCCAATTTCAAGATAAGCACAACCATCTTTGCCTTTCTTCAAGAAAAGAAAAACGAACATTGTTTTATCTTTTTTACGACTCTTATTATTTATCCTTTTTTTATACTTCCTCTGTTTCTCACTCTATTTCTCATTTATGCAGTTGACGTATGTGAGTTATCTCTTGTTAATTTGCATAGAGATACTGTGCATTGAATCATGTGAAAATAGTGGACAGCTGATAATTTGTGCACATTTCTCTGCGACGTTTCATTATTTTCCCCGGCTATCAGAGAGGAATAAAATTATTCAGATACTTGAGAACGATTTTTCATCCTTTTGCTTCCATAAAATCTTAAATTTCATGAAAAAAAAACGAACGATGTCACAGTCATCAGTTCATTGAACTTGTTGAATTTTTAGAAATAGAACATCAATGAACGTGATCAGAATTCTTTTATTCAAAATATTGCGATAGTAATCTCGTTGATATTGGAAAAATGTGAAATCTACTGCGCAATTTTTCATTCCTTCATCAAATCAACTTTAAAGTCTGAATTTACTCTCGAAGAAATTTAGTTTCCGCTATTGATATTGAAAGGTTTCAATAAACATGCTAATGAAGTAATATCACAGTATTGAAATGAAATATCCAAGACAAGAAGAAAATGACGTATATAAACATTTCACTATACACGTATGTATGAATAACGTGCCTCATGCCAATACTTTGAACTACGGAAATGGAATATTGAGTTTGAATGCAGCTGCTTGAACAGCATGTACTTGAGATGAAAAAAAAGAGGAAAAAATTCATCAATAAATCGAATTTTGTAATACTTGGAAAAAAAATAATTTCTTTTTAATTTTCTCATTTCTTCCATCTATAGAAACAACTCAATGACATCCGTATTTGAATGATGTTTTGTATTGACATATTGATAAAGTGATGTAGGAATTGAAATTATTGATAGATGCTTTGTCATGTTGAAATTGAATTCTCAAATTAATGCAACAAGAAACTGTTCCTTATTGAAGCGTTCAAGTCATAATTTTCCCCTTGTTTTGCTCCACATTTTTTTTTCCATTTATTTCTCTTCACTAAATTCGTTCTGCCGTACTGTGGCCGACAGGAGGTAAAATGGAAATTTGACCCGGACGTTAAGCCACTTTTGCGAGCACATCTCTCTCACTATTTGTCTTAATTTCCCTCGAGTAAAAGTTTTACAATTTTTATATGCCCCCATTTTCAAACTTCTACGTTCACTTTTAATTCGTATTTCTTCCTGTTACTACCACTCGTCACAGTTCATTTCGTTTATGAGCTTATTTATCTAGTAAATAAATGAATAATTTAATTTATAAAAAGAAAATCAAAAATTTTTTAGCTCATTAATGAAGTTAAGGAATATTCTTACTTTTCTGCCAATCAATTAGTTGAAGCTGGATGTTTGAATTTTTTTCATATATCTCATGTGAAAGTTTTATAATAAGTTGGAATTTCTGCTCTCTATCGAGAATGTTTGACTGAAATTTGTTGCTAAATTCCACGCACGAACCAATTTATCGCAAATAAAATCGACCGTAGTTCAGATTATTCCCATGATATCATTTTGATGATCGACGATATTAATTCCTGGTTTCTTTGAGTAATCAAAAGAAGAACTCACTTCAATTGGTTATTTGTTCGATAAAAAAATATTTTCTCTATTCCCAAACGACAACTTCTCGTCAATATTTCTATAATAGAAATGGATACATCAAAACAGTGAATTTTCTTTCATTCTAGAGAAAAAAAAACATGAGTGAATTCAATCTCATACTGAAACAAAAATTCTTGTTTCAGTATATCAACTTCATTCTGGACTACATTCAAAATTATATTCTTTTCCAAATAAATAATTGAAAAGATCTGGCTTTCACAACGTCATTGAATATTTCTTTCCTGCAAACCTTATCAATTCACTTGGATATTAAATGTGAAGCAAATAGAGTGAAAGGGAATATAATAGAGGGGAGCAAAGACGCGGGAGCTACTGATATCTACAATACAATACGACGTCGATCGAATGACGTTTGTGAAGGAGAATACGGACAATGGAGGAATGAGGAAGACACATGAAAGGTTTATGAAACCGATTGGAGTGAAAGAGACGCTCTGACGTAGATGAAGGTGGAAAAAGTGAGATGGAAAGAATGTCGGTAATTTTAATCTACAATCGATTCTCTTAATTAACTGCGGACAACAATGGAGATGTTTTCAATTTTTTTAGCAGTATAATGAGTTGGACTGTAGATTGACGAGAGGTATGGCGTACAGAATAAACAAACGTAAAGCTGATTGTGATAAATCTTAAGGACGGTATCTTTGTCAATCATTTTTCATTGTTCTTTTTAGTTAGAAATCATTCCACTGATGAGAACCAATTTACACGACATCACGCCATTATTGTATCGCGTCGATCGACAACCAGATTGTAATGAATCATCTTCTGGTCTTAGTCATGAAGATAACGATGAAATGAGAGTTTGTGATTTTTGTATTCTGTCTGCATCGGTAAGATTTTTCGTCTTCATTATGGTCTATGACACGTAAAAAAATGTCTCATCATGAAAATCAGTGTTGGTTAGGAAAAGTTATTTTCAGGCGAATAATAATTGAAATACTGTTCCTTGCAATATAGAGCAGAAAAATTCAGTTCATTGCATGTTTATCCAAATACATGAAAGTTATTATGATATTTCGAGAAAAATCAGAGGAAATCAAGATGTGTGGGACCGATGTTTCCGAATGCAAATTTTGTCACCCTTTGTCAATGGTACATAAGAAAAAATAACTTTTGCTGTCGGTCAACGCATTCATATCTCATCTTCTATTTGAAAAAAATTTTGTACTCATTGTTTCATGCATTGTATTAGATTTTCATGAAGAGGAGAGGCGCGGTTAGAATAAAACGTGAGAATAAAGTTAGTGTAAATCTGAATGTTTTCGCGAGCTGTGTTGCCCTATTTCTGTATTCGAAATTTATAATTATTATCATAAATTATTATCATGTATTGAGTTAAATGTAGTGGCATCTCTCTCTTTTTACAAATGCAAGAAGAGGCAATTCTACTACTTGATGGTGAATAATGCATCTGATTAATTGTGTAGAAACTATTCTTCGTCGCGGTGTTCCCCATGCTTTGTCGAACAGAAATCTGAAGAATAAACAATTTCATGTGGATATCGAGACTGCTCTATCCTGACTCATTGTTTCGATTGCATCTATGAGTTTATTTGTCATTGATCTCATAAACAATTTCCGAAAATCTATAACGATGAGCTTCAACATCGATTCAAAGCATACGTGAGCTCATGATGGGTGTTCATGATTGAAGAAGTGGATCGCAAGCCATCAATTATGTAGGATGAATTTTTAAGTTGATTTTTTCTGTTCACTAATTGTTGAAATAAGAGTTGCAATGAATAATCACCCTCTCGATGTTATTCATTCATGTATTTTCAAGATGAATTGTATGTTGATCCACATACTTTCTTTTCATTGTGAACTCTACGCTTAATTTGTAGAAAATTGAAAAGAACATAACAAGAGGATATTTAACAGATGTTGCGATTTTGCTATCAGTGGGCACATTTTCACTTGTTTCTATCTGGTCTCTCCGAAATTTCTTCTGCGCAGTCTTGGGTTTCTGAATAGACCAACATGAATAGAAGGAAAATATTGATGATTGTAAAATATTCATATTTTCGTTATTGATTGTTCCAGAACGTCCAGGTGATGAGGTTCCCATTAGTTTCGAATGGGCTTAGTTTATTGCACACGCAAGTAATGTGGTTCGCAAAGTAACAAATGACAATTGTCCACGTGTACTCATATTCCACAATATGAACAAAAATCAATCGCCATACCAAGTATTTCTAGAAGCTCATAATCGACTGCACTTTCAGTTGGAAGTCACCAATCATTCGAAGTGTTTCATAACATAGTTGTGTAGATTCAGAATGATATTGTTTCTCAAGTTTGTGTTGGGCGGCGTCGCGATTGTCTTTGGACTTCTGATTGCCGACGCATATATGATACCGATCCCTGGCTCAAATACTAACACAATTCGATCAATCAGTGATATGGCGGTAAGCTATTTTTTCTATTTTTGTCATAAACTCACAGAGTACTATATGGCATGATCTCCTCCCGATTGAAAGGTCACAATTTTATCGGAAAACTACGCGGATATAAAAGAAGTGGTCGTGCATGGTGACTCTGATCCATTGGCCATCGAAGCCATCCAAGAAAGTGAATCTTTTCCGATGATTATCTACAACGACGCATCGTTGATTGACGAACCGGTTAAATTACGGCGATACCACAATTTGTTTATTATGACGCCGCGATCTGTGTCAGAGCTCGAGGAAATGCTGCTCACATTCAAAAAATCGGCGCGATGGGATGTGATGGCTCCATTCATCATATTGGACAATTCAAACGGACGATGCAGAAATTCGAAGCAAATATTGGAACTTGCGTGGAGCATGAACTTGATTGAAACTTATTTTCTCTGCGTTGGTAACAACTCAAGACCAATGATTTTCACATTCAATCCGTACACGAGTCGAGCACCACATAAATGGCAACAAGTTTTAACATCTTCAAAACAATCATCTGGATGGATAATGTACCGTCGGAAATTCGATGCAAGTAAGATCTCATATCATTGAAATGTGGCGTAGAAATTTCATAACGGATATTGATTCAAGTTTCTTTCACATATCTCTCAATAGAGAACATCGGCGAAGGTTGGGATTTCGACCGGAACAAAAATCTTGATGGTTCTACGATAAAACTTGCTATTTCACCTCAAAATTCTACAAGTTTAGTTCCTTACAAAAATTACAATGAGAGTATCTATTCACAATTGTGGCCGGAGGATGTATATCTACTGAAGAGACTCAAATACTTCTTCAATTCAACACATCTTCTCAAAGTTAGATTAAATATAGAATTATCCAAATATCCGTTGAATGAAACATGCGATATATTACTTTCATATAACATCTTAAATGGGTTACTGTCTACTTATCCAGTATTTTATGGCAAGCATTATATCATCGTTAACAACAGGGGCCTCTACACCCCTTTGGAAAAAATAGGAAACTTTTTCGGAATGGTCACATTAATATCTCTGTGTCTGATCCTTCCAATGACATTCGTCGTTATTCTT
>JABMBR010004920.1:0-19867 GCA_018881525.1 Meteorus sp. PSUC_FEM 10030008
GAGGAGATATCGGTGAAAAAGTTAATAAACAAAAAGTAATTATCTTATAAATCGTGAACGGTAAGTGATACGAAAAAAATCTTCAGACAAAAAAAAATAGGAAATCTTGTTATCTATAATAAAGGTTTTCATACTTGTGGGTCTCAAATGCACGGTTGAGGAGATACAGGCCCAAACGGTTTTTCCCAAAATAGCGGCACTTCCGTTCGCCATTTTTGTAAGTATTTTATGTTTTTATCTTAATTAGGTCAAACTGAACCTATCTATGAAAGAAAAATAACTTCTGCCTAAATTTGCAAAGTTGACAAGAGTAACTCGCTCCCTATTGCCTGTACTATTGTCATATCCAAAGAGTTTTATTGGTGGAGGCTTCCACTGTTATTATCCGACATTTCTTTCTCACGCGTTTATAATAGTCGAAAATGTCAGAATGCTACGACAACATGACCAGTGAATTCCGCGTTTAGCTCTTCTACTTTTACCCTGTTCTTAACTTGCCCATAAAAACAAGAATACCATATTTCTTTGTTTTGACAGATGTATTCGATTCCCAACAATCAAACTCATTTCCAGTTTTCTCAATGTTTGGAAGGATAATTGAACTTACGAATGATAATTGCGATGATAGATGCACTTTTGTTTATTGGATTCATCGCAGGAATTTATGAACGTGATCAACTTGGATCACAGCCATGCAGCAATAGCGACATAATACGTCTCTATCATAGAAATAATGTTCGAAGTGGTGGTAGACTTTGTGTTTATTTACTGACGATGCGCCTGGATTGATTTCTCAGTTATTTCTTCAACGACCTTTACACACGTAACACAATGTATTCAATATGTTTCGCAGTTCGTCCGTGTTGTTGATATACCGAACTCTGTGAGTGACTGACGTTGGAAGACCAAAAAAACCGCATTTGGAATTTCTAGAGGATAAATGGGAACCATTAGTAGACGTATAATCAGGGCAACCTGTACGATATTCTCATTCGAACTTTCCATGTTGAATAATTCAAACTTGACATTTTTTCATGAACCATTCGTTGATATTCCACAGCATCAATGATCAATGATATACGTCGAATGAACTTTTTGTACGAGTCATAACGCAAGTGAGTGAATCCACATACACGGCATGAAACGGATGAGAGTAGAGTTTGAAACCATCAATTATTGAGATTGTGAATGGTAAAAGTAGTAGTAGAAGAAGTGCTAAAACGTCTCTCAAAAAACCGGGGTAGACGTTAAATTAAAATAAACTTAAATATAGATAAACAACGCCTAAGGGCGTATACATTCATACATATACATATGGATGTATGTGCGTATATAGATATACTTGAGTTGTCTCTCTGCCTGGCACTCGTCGACATGGCGTATAGTGCTGTGTAATCAACACCAGAGTGTGATGCCTTGCTGATTTTTTAATATAATAAGCCCCCTTAAGAATACAATACTCGCCAACTCCGCCTTTCGCACCTTTCTATTATTGTTATTATTACTTTTCTCATTTTTTCTCACTTCATAAACACAACTTCATATGGGAACAATCGTCGGAATATTCTTTACGAGCACTATGGACACCCGTTGTTTAGAGTCTCGACTATTTAGACTGCGAATATTCAGAATGTATGGGGGTATGTAATAGCTGACGGAGTAACCATTCCTGCAATTCTCACTTGTGTCAGAGAATTGGATGTGTGCGTGTGCGTGTATTGGGGTGGTATTTAGTGAACGACATGGTATTTGAGATATGGGATGAGAAAGATTTATTGTTGTGTGTAGTTCAAACCATAGTAATAATATTTACTATCATCATTATTTGCTATGTTTTTTCGTTTGTTACGCTGTTGTTGTGAATGAAATGTACCTAGTTGTTCTTTGAAATTCAAATGAATAAGACAAGGGGGTTTTTATGGTTTTAGTTCTGGTGAGTGTTTGGATATGAGATTGTTGGAGACTTGTGATGATTGAAGACAATCAGCAGAGTTCATGCCTGATTCTTTTTTGTTGTGAGCACTCGGATTTTTTATTCTTGTGATGTAGAACATTTTGTGATATATTGAGAAGTACAATGAAAATCCTGTTGATGTGGTGATGTTGCAACTGAAAAATATGATAATGATAGGTGACACTACGTTGAAATGTCTGATTATATAGTGTGAATCGCTGCAGAATGAAATTTTCAAACTTGACGTATTGAAATGTTACATTTCATCATTCGAAATGTTCATGAAAGTTGAAGAACAGACTTTAAAATTGGCGACTGTGAATAACAAAATTAGGATGTATCATATAAGTTGGTTCTCATTCATTTTATCAATCCAATTAATTTTCTCGGTGATTCGAAATTCACACCATGCACACCTCTGAACGTTCCACAAATTGGATCATGGATGTAAATTTTTTTGCATATCTACAATGAAATAATTTCTCATCACATCCAGTGATAAAAAGTAGCAAATGTCGTCCACTCAACAGAATTTTTGTGTTTATGGTTGGTGTTGATGCATTTTGCAGTAAAATTTATACGAAATAAAAATACTTTTACACCCGCATTGAAATGTACATAAAATGCGTTAGTGGTTGAGTCGGAACGAAAAAAAAGGCAGAGGGGTGCGAAAGGCGAAGGGAAATCCACTTCTATCTATCCCGCCCGCTATTACTGATGCAGCTTTATCGATTCCACAAATTAGCATTTGGAGCGGGAATCTCTTTTCTCCGATCTTTCTTCCATTATTATCCACAGAGGTGTCCAACCAACATATATACATATATATAATCCTATCTCAATGAACTACTCACCGCCTAAAAAAAATGCCGACGGAATCTTTCTTATAGATATACACATACGGTAGATAAAAATAAAAGTAAAATATATTTTACTCGCTTTCATGCATATTTTCGTTTGCTTCTGAAAAATGCATCGAGATTTATTTCGGATAACGAATTTTTAGCATCAATAAGTAGTAACTATATACATGTATACATTTTTTCACATACGTTTTGTGAAGAGTGCGAAAAAAAATCCATAAAAAATATATAAGTATAACAAAGTATAACGAAACGGTTGTGGAAGAAAAAAAAATATTATCTCACACGCTACCAGCACGTGGCCATATTTTATCATAACGCGAGCTGGCGTGGGCGTGAACCAGATAATTTTTATTTCATTTTATTTTCTGTTTAAGGTGCGAGAGAAAGTCGTATATCAGAGCCCAATTACCGGGTATACCGTCGAATTATCGAAAAACAGGGGTAAAGTGTGGCGCGAGCAAGCAACTATACATAATATAGAAGAAAGAGGGAGCCGACAATAAGCATCGGACTAAACCATCTGCGGTGTGTAGTTTCCAAGTGGTGTGTTCGGCTCCTGCGGGGGTGATTCACAAATTTCGGGGCCGCGCCGCCGCCACCATTGCCACCACCGCCGCCATTGTCCTCCCGCTAGCGGCATTTCTTCATATTCGTACGCTAAACGGACAGAAGATTAGTCTGTCACAATATATATATATTTATAACAAGAAGAAGACAATGTCTGTTCATTGACGCTTGTGTGCAATTGTGCCTCAAGCCAAAGTGATTTGGTCGCCGGTTATATATACATATAATGCATTCAAACATGTAGAGAACGCATGGAGAACAAAATGAAAAACAAAAGACCAAATTTAAAAGGGGAGCATCGACCCTCTTAAAAAGCCATAGAATATTTTTCTCATCTCGTCATAAGGATTGTTTTGATATTCATCTTTTTATTATCCTCCCGTAATTTTTATCTAGAATAAAAATTCGCAAATTTTTATCTCACATCACGAATAAATCAAAACATAAATAGATCATCAGTCGGCGCAGTAGTGTTATCCGTTATCACCATTCATTCTGAAAATTCTTTTATTTTTTCCTACATTGAATTATTTATCGATGAACTAATCCTTTCCGTCTCTTGCTCTTCTTTTTTTCATTCTTTTCATCCAAACTTCTGTAAATCGCAGGATTTGTAAAGTATGGCACCTGGTTGAACACAGTGCTAACTATCCTATATACTTCTCGTTTCCCAAACTAACTGTATAGAGTGGGTGTTCACATGTATTTACATTGAAAAATGTATGGAAAAAAAAATTATATCATACATACAGAGAGATGCTTATAATATAAAACGCGCCGAATCTGTTTGAAATATACACAGTGAACACAGGTTTTCATTGAGTATGTGCGTCCACCGAAACCAGTTGTAAACGACCAATTGTATTTAGATATCGCCGCACTGGACCCTCATAATACATACGTATATATGTATATACATATATATAGCTGTTACTTTATCCTTTGCCACGTCAAAGTGGACCCGCGCGCGCGTCAATATGCAGGCAGAGAAAAGAGAATCCGTGAGAGAGTCAGAAGAATAAGAGAAATGGCGAACTACAGAAGACACGAAAGAAAAAGAAATGCGTATGTTGATAGAGGTGAAATGTGAAGAGAAAGGGGGTGGAAGAGATAAATAGAGTCTGAAAAACGCGTTTGGCATTGCACACACGGGTGAAACGTTGAATAAGATGTCATTGTCGGCACGATGTATCAGTGTATGTATATATATTGGGTGGGAATCATCCAACTGTTGCTTTTTTTATTCGATCAAGGCACACTTGGAATTTTTGCAATTGGTTTTGATTACCTCGTTTCTTTTATGTTTTTATTTGGTTTTTCATTATCGTTTGCTTGTTGGTGATCGAAATTTTTAATAGGCTTCATTACATTGATGATGTCTCCAAAATGTTGACGATAAAATTTACGCATTGAGAAAAATTTTCAGATTATAATTTGGATCTATTTTAATTTGTCTTTTTCATTCCATAAAAGTTAGATACGTGCATTATTACGGGTGTTAATTTATTTTGATCTTTCGTCAACTGGTGAATTCTCATGAATTTTTTATATGAATTGAAAGTATGAGAACTGAATTCCGTGTTGCTATTCTAGATTGAATAATGTTAATAGCCCGTCAAAATTCTGCAAAATCGATAAAAAAAGAAAGCTTGACGGTCGTGAGTTTTCTCCGCCGTTGCATTTTCGAGATAAGTCAATGGTAAAATTAGGTATTGACTCGAATGTTGATTGAAATCATGCGAATAGAGAGGCACCTAGAGGAAATAGGCTCATGATGACAGCAAAGCTACCCAATAGACACTCGTTGTATTTTATTTTTCAATTCACAATTAATGGAGTATCTATAAGTATATCTTTTTACATATTTTCTATACATTCACACATATTTCCAAATTAATAACGATTCGAATATTTGTTAGAACTTTGAATGACACTTTGATGATTTGCAGAGTGAGTCACAGAAATTTTCATTACATATTTGCCATTCGCACATGATATGCTCTGTTGATCACGTCATTTCAACAATTCTAGCTTTTCCTGAATCATCGGTACCACCAGAGTGCATCATTCCCAATAAATTTCCATGGTATATTATCACAGACTGTGCCAGCGATAGCATCATCTAGTGGTATTGTCAATATTCTAAAATTGACATCGGAATAATTGAGAGATGCCAATAGAAAATTAGACATCCGATCAGAAATCATCCAAACTACTCCACGTCTTATCTGCAAACATTAATCAATATATTCCATTTTATTTTTTTGCTCTCTCTTTGATGTGATATAAGATATACAGTTAATAATATTTCTACATGATGTGACATAATCTTTGTACTGATTGATACGGAATAGAAATGAGAGAAAAAGAAAAGGTCAAAATTTTGATTGAATTTTTTGCACCAGTATTCCAATATACCTTGACATCAGTGGGGAATATCAATGCTTCATCGTGTCGAGCTATTACTGCATGATTAGCTGGTGAATATGGTAGCAATGAGTTCCAACAGCCCACGGCATTTTGATCGATCAGATTGAATAATTGGAGACCATTTTCGTCCATCACAGCAGCGGTAGAGTGTCCCATAATTCTCTCCGGTAAAGGCTGAGACGCATAAAAAAGAAGGAAAAAATGGGCAAACAAGTGAATAAAATCGAATATGTCAATCAGCAAATGATCGACATGTTGATAAGAGGGAAAAAAAAGTTTCAATAGATACATTGAATGAATTAGTGTACCTGAAAGTCATGATAACTGTCCAATGCCAACTCTGGATCACGTAAAATTCGCGTGGATACAGCAAATTCACGATTGCTACTTAATGGATGGAAGAATAATGTGCGAAAACCATCACCAGCGATTGGTGATAAGCTCATTCCAAAAATTCCCTCTTCACCCCATTGGAAATTCAATCCATCGATATTGTAATCACCTGCGAGTGGATCAGGCATGAAGAAACTGTGTGTTACTCGCCATGATGTATTATTCATCCACGAGTATACAATGAGACCGTAACCTAACTCGTCTGACATATAAGCGAAAGCGTCGTCACAACCGCCTTTTCCTAAGTCCACAGCGATATTAGCAATAAAAGTATTCTGAAAAATGGACATACTCATGAGTTTACATTAATTGGAAGCAGATAGAGAATTTGAGAGAGAAATTTTATGTACGCGGAAATGGATCACTGACACGTGAATGCTTTTTATGTTGTAAAATGATTCTGCGGAATGATCACTGATAGTTTTATTTTATCTATGATCAGAATCTATAGGAGGAAATTGATATATGGTATGTGCACTCACTTGATTGGTATCCTCTGGTCGTAATTGATATTGACGTATGATTTTATCAGTAGTTAAGTCGAAGACATTCAACGTGTATGGACATGCTTGGATTGTTGTGTTACCAATGCCAATTGTTCCAGTGTCGAGTACCCAAAGCCGATCGCATTCATCTGCATGTATTCTGCATGAAAAAGTTAATCAGGTGATACATTTCTTGAATTTGTTTTATAGTGCGATATTTATCAGAACTTTCACATTCATTTGATTTGGTTCATATTACGCGTCGTGCTTCGGGCTAGAATACATTATCGACTCATTTCAATTATTTTGATATACGGTGATGGTCGGAATGCGAAGACATTCGAGGAGATTGAAATCAGAATAGAAAATGAATTCAGTTTGAATTGAGATACTAAATATAATTGTTGATGTTGCTTTTTCATCGGTTTGTTTCTAGATGGCTCAAAAAAATTGTCAAAAATGTTGATGAAATCTAACTTTTTATGATTGTGAAGTTTCACAATTGACGTAACTCTCCTTTTCCATATATTAGCAACTGATTAGTAGTTCATTATTAAGTGTCCTATGTTAAGTATTAGAAACGAAGAAATGCAAATGATTGAAAACGAATTTCAATAGCATTTGCACTAGTCTGGTTTTATGTTATATACTATTTATGTTAATGCGGCCCGAATGTAAACGATGGAAGGATGAAGAGGGAAAGAGACATCACCGTTTTGCAGCAGGATGAATGGGTGAGTAAAATAATGTTGAAATAATTTTTTATCACTTTTGAAAGTACCTGTAGACGGTTGTCAGACCATTACCACATAGACCAGCTTCATTTTGGGCCCAGTTTGGATACGGAGTCAATTTCGGTGATCCACCACGGTTTGTATCGAGCGATATATAATTAAGTGTTGCGGGAATGCCTGTCAACAAATTTACCAATTTCTCAACTTGTTTTGCAATATATTTGTTCAACTTTCATCTCCTTCTCCATCACATACATAGCAAAAAAATATTATCACACTTCTAAACTACTGATATGAAATAAATGTAAATTCATCTGAAATTATTTTCAAATATGATAATTTGTTGATTGGTTCAATTGCTCTTCTAAATTATGCTTTCGAATTTCATATCCTAATATGCATATTTATAATATATTTCGAGAGCATAAACTTTCAAATATTTTGTCGATTAAATTTTGATATATAATAATCAATAATCCATTTGAGCGGATGGAAGAGAATGTTTCTCGGTTCATTTTGTTTGTGCGCCTCAAGACAACCCGATATTATTTTGACGTGGAAGTTCGTTTTCGTTTCTGGAAAACATGTTCCACAATTACACACACATAGGCAGGCAATTAGACTAATTACGACAGTGATTCCAATCTCAGTATATAATTATTCGAGAAAATTGAATTTCCGGATGGCCGTAAGGTATGTAAGCACGCGCGTGTGAGCATTACGGAGATATCTTGCCGCAGGATAAGAGATGAAGAAAAAAATGTGACGTCTCTTCTAAGGATTAATAATACATAAAAAAATGAAGAACAAATGTTTTTTTATTTTTCAGACATACAAGAATAAAAATAATAAAAATGAATGTTTTCGGTGCGTTGCGTCGAGGATGTGCGCATAAATTGGGTCTGATAACTTAATTTACACCCGTGGGGCGCGCGATTCTTCGGCCCACGCGTTTTCACAAGAATGAGTGCGGACTCGTGTGTGAGCTCAGAGTGAAAGAAGAAGTCGTTTACGAAAGGGTTTTACTTGGCGGTCTTAAGTGAGCATCTCTTCCATAATGCTATGTAGTGAATATGCGCATGTATACATATGAATATACGTATATATATATGTGGATAGAATAGGAGGAAAAGAGAAACGGTGAAGTTTTTGGTCAGGTCGTAAAGGGCGGGGCACAGGTGTAAAAAGTGTTTCGCGTAATCGCGCCGTGCACCAAACTCGTTCTTATATTTAACAACTCGCGCCGGCATATATTTCTTATCGTCCAATACCACGGTGACCATTTCTTCAGATCATTGCTTGGATGCTCTCTCGCAACATATTTGCATCCCCACATGTATATGCTGGTGGTGAGCTTAACGCTCGAAAGCAACAAAAGTAGCTGCGAAATGCGCGGCAGGTGTATTAATTTCATTCCCTTTTATTATCACCAAACTTTTGGTGAATCTAATTTTTTTATTTCTATTTTTTTTTCATGACCAACCGCTCGCCGTTCATTTTCCTTTTTCATTTCGGTATATTATTCGAATGATTTCACATACTTCATTAGAGTTTCACCGAGCGGAATGAAGAGTGGAACGGAGCAGGAAATTAAAGTGGAATTTTAATTGTGGAAAATGATTAATTCTAGGTCTGAAGTAAGTACGAAAGTCTACTCTTTCTTCATTTGGTTTTTTGTTTTTCCTCTCTCGAGATGAATAGATGTATTCCACTCTCACCCTCACACTCTGTTTCTCTGTCTCTCTACTTCTATTCACGAATAATTGGTGAATTCATCATATATACAATATAAAACGCGGTTTGCATTCAATTATTCTTCTCTTGGCGGCGACAAGATTTTACTAAATTTTTTGTCGCTAAAGCGGAAGTCGTCCAGACGAAATTCAAGTATTCATATAAGTGTATTTGAAGGACAAGAGCAAACGACTACGACTTCAGGAAGCAGTGCAAGAAATGAAGGAGGACCATTTCCGCTTGAAAAAAATCAAATGTTTTTTTTCTGTTTCTTCCAAAAAACAAAAATGAAAAAATTCTACCTCCCTTCACGAGTGGATTACACCTTCATCATCCCTTTTCATAACTCCCGCTACTTCTATTTCTTCCCTTCTTCATCTCAACCGACATTCGAAGGATTAACAAAAAAAAATTTCATTGATGTACACACATATAATACTGACCGTCTTTCCATCTTGGTACGGTAACGAACAATTTATTCTGCCATATCTCGATGCCAACCGGAAGTCCATTTTGTGGCATGTAAACACCGCCTGCGATTGCCGCTGCCCGACTAGTCGCATCTGGATATGCCCAATCGAGTATTTGCCATGAGAATCTTTCGAGAATTGGAGCACGTCCGAAGTGTGTTCCACCCCATCCTTTCTTACCACTTACACTTCCTATTCCCAACAATATCAACGACAACCGATACAATAACATCAAGTAAAATGATGAATTACGATTTTTCATTTTGTTCTTCAAGAGGACCAAAGTCCATGAAATATTTCACTGTTGATTATTCCAATTGTCAATACTTAAATGAGATTTATTAATTCATGGAGGGTGAACTCCACAAGTCTGAATGTAAACTGAGCAGTTGAAACAATCTCCGTGGCTTTATATTTCATTCGTATCCCCCATAATAACCAACGAGAGTCTTATGCTTACTTATCGAATAGAAATTGTACGGTGAAATGCGTAGCACATATAAGTCTGTGTGTGGAAGTGTAAACATAGTTTGTTGTACTCGCGCCCACAGGATGAAAGGAGAATAAATGAGATAGCGAGAGAGACAATGAGAGAATGAAAAAAAAGACAGGGAGTAAGTGTGCGAATCTTATACCATAAATTCTTTCACTCATCCGTTTTACTGTGTGTGAATAAATTACATATACAGGCATAATTCAGGTGGATGTGTTCATGTTCGTGAATATTATTGTGAAAGAGAGTTGAATATTCGAATCTCAAGTATTTCTACACTACGTTGATCCGCCTTTTTGAATCATGTTAATCTCAAGGTTGTGTTCAATAACAGTCTCGCATGTGGTTTGTGATGTTTTGTGACAACATGTTATCACTCGTGTCATAAAGATCGTGATTTTATACATAAATATATGTTCAAGTTTTCTGTTTTACCGCTGCATTAATAACTTCAGGTTAGTTGTCAGTAAAACGAGATTCATGTTGATATTTAGGTTGAATATTATTAAATTTGTTAGTTGCGGATGTTGAATCGCTACTGATCATCAACATCAATTGATGTATATGCAGTGTGAAAGTGTTAGTGATAAATAATTTTGTTATGACACTTTAGGCGCTCTTCTATAATACATGTCTCTGCAAGGGAATCAGAGAAAGATTCATGTGGAAGATCATTATGATTAAATTCAAATGGTATTAATAGTTGAATTAGTCGTTCATGTTGATCGAATTCAATTGCTGGAGTTTTCCTGTAATTAATTTTTTTCCTCATATTATTTTATAAAGAACGATTACTCTTGGAACTATTCTACTCTTTTTTCAATCATCATGCTTTTGATACCATTTCAGGTAGTTGCCCCGCGGGTTGAAGGAATAGAAATTCATCAAAGTTGTAAGTACGAGCACGTGTCCGTCGGGGAGAGAGCGGATTGTTTGTGCCGTGGTCACGGAGAAGGAAAGAAAAGTTTGGATCCTTGGAGTATTGGAATATCAATTTTTCGAAGCAACATGCCCAGTCTATGCTCCCAATATCAAAATGAATCCACAAAATCATCAACCTGTGTATTCTAATTCATGAACCATATCACTTTAGAAAACACATCCAAAAAATGCACGATAGAGCCCATAAAGACATCGACATTTCTTTTCTTTTTTTTTTCCATTACTATTCCTTCCAAACAAAATTCTCTAGATTCGTCTCCCGTATATAAATTCCATACACGTCAAAAATACATTTCCGCTTAACCCTCAACTTGAAAGTGTACTTGAGATCAAAATCAATTAGAAATGCCCCGGAATGTCATACACAATTTTCTTCATTATAAAAAATTCATTCTATGATGAAATATTATGACAAGGAAGAGAAGATGAAAGGAGTTTACACAGAGTCTTATGGATATATGGTTTATATGAGATTCACTTAAGAATTCTAACAGTAATCATCACACGATTCGACTTCCATAAATGGTTTTGTGTAAGACTTGAGGCGAGAATTATATTTAGTGTCGTGGAAAGTAGAGCAATGTTGCGGGTGTACCATGCAATAATCTGCAATGTTTACCTGGTACACTTGATTTGCCCGAACTCATATTTTTCGTTCTATCGAGGGGCTCATACAAGTCATACATATAAGTTGGCAATTTAATTGGCATATTTTCTACATCAATTTTATTCCCGAATAGCATTTGTATTATGCCATACTATTGCGAAATGTTAATGACAATTTTTATTAGCAATTCCTTCAAGTTTTGTCTCCTTAAATGTAATACATTGTGGTATATTCAATACATGTTTTATATCTGTTAACCTCATTATCAAGCGAGGAAAATAATTGAATTTTCCTATTAAACACAAACAAAATATTTCAATAATATATGGAAGAATAATCTCCGCTGAGTTCATGGATTTTACGCCTATCATTTGTAAGTGCACATAAAGAATATTTTTTCCTGCCTTTTTTTTTACACAGGCCATTCGGTTGTTGCGCGAGAGCTTGAACTATTCTACGCATATAATTCTGCATATTTTTGTAATATAATTCCAATACTTGATCAATGATCCATAATTATTGGGACAAACATGGAAAAAATATGTAATTGTATGAACGATGTTTGCGTACGTGAAGAAAAAGGAAAGTTTGAATTCGATCAGATTAGTTTGATTCAATGTTAAGGGGATATTTCTGATCAGTGCAATTATTTCTCATGATATCATTGATGTAGAATTGAATTTAGTTTCTCTGTTGGTCTCACAACTCATGCATTAACATTAATACTGTGGAATGTCAGTGAAGTAGTAGGGAATTATAAAAATTTTTTGCTACTGGCGGATATCAAATGCCGTGTCAGGCTCCAATCAGATACGCATAAGCTGGCCATAATACTTTTATCAAAATGAAAAATATTCGCATGACCAATTTTGCATAAATGAATTGTGTTGAAAGAATTGTATTGCATTGTAAAATAATTGAGAAGTAAAAAATTATTGTTTGTACATATCTATATGTAAATTAAAAAAAAATTCATCGCGTGTTTGGATAAAAGTGATACAATATCAATGTGCAATTTGAAGTTATGTCATACTGTACTAGAAGTTGTTGAAGAGTAAACTTCATTTTTGTTATCTCCTTATTTATTCAATGTTTGAAACAAAATATGAGGAATATATTTTTTTATACTGCAATTAAAAGTTTTTTCATCTGATTAACATTACTCATTATTTATGTGGTTTAAATTGATTACATTATGGCTGATGGACGGGTAATGAATAAAACAAAAAGGGGTTACTCCAGTTAAAAAAGTTGAATTTGATATGAGGATTTGTGTGAGTGATCAGAGTGAAAGTCTTAATTTTATTTGTACTTCATACGATGGTCGTGTCATGTATGAAAATGGAAGTACAGTTCAACAGTAAATACCGACTGCGCGTGTGGTGGCGTGTGGTTTCTTTTTTCCCTTTGCGGATCACAGTTATAAATATATATGCATGAGTATGTTTATATATATATATGTATATACATAATTATTTGTGATAAATTTCACAAATTTTCTCATCATGTTTATACTCAAAAAGAAAAAAAAATGAAATATGAAAGGGACGAAAAAAATTGATTGTAGATTCAGTTTTTTGTAATTATCGCATTGCAGTTAATTGCATATCGTGATCATTCTACTGTAAGAATTTATCGAGTGTTAATAGGTAATTTCCCTTGGTTGTTCAATCTGGCAGTTGATTGGCACAGTTGAGTGTGCAAACCTCCAATGCATATTCATATTCATGCACACATGTGTATGCCTAGGTACAAACCGGGAATAACTATGAAAACATGATTAGTGATTGTTATTGGCAATTAGTTGACCCTATATTAATTGAATATCCTCATGTTTATTGCGTAATTATTCTTCATGTGCATAATTATGCATGGGTAATTATGAAGTATTCACAACATAGCGTTTTAATAAACTGGGAGAATGCGTTAAAACGTTCACATCTATGCGAAGACAATTCATTGATTTCCCATTTTTATTATCATTCAAATTCTATGAACAAAACAATTTTTCTGTGCCCGTCTTTCCACAAATCCCATCTTCATCCTATGAAATCGTTTCATGTATACTCACAATGATGTACATTACATTAAGTCATTGATTATGAAAGACATTCAAATGAAGGTGACAAATTACATCTTTTGGCATGTGATATTCGCATTATTCGTCAGTGTCAGAAAATTATTGTGCAAGTTTTATAAATGAATTGCAGAGCGAATGTAAATAGGAAAAATATCAATCGAAAAAATGTATTAGATGTCAGTTCGAAAAAATACGAAACGTATATGAGTTGGAGAAGATGACAAACGCTATTAATTTTATTTTCGATCTCAACAACTTTTTTTGTATTTACATCTAACTGTAGAAAGTCGAAACGGTAGCTTTGTAAGTTAGGTAACAAGGGTACGGAATGCCTTCGTTTATTTTCAAAGCTATAACAAGTAATAGTCTGTAAGTTGCATGTGAACAACACGGATATGATACAAACACTACTTCTGATAGCAAAAAAAAGTTTCAACATGCGATAAAAATTATTCCTGAATATGTGTTAGACTAACGTCATGAGAAATGTCAGATAAATATTTCTTTAATAGACGTTCGTTGTAGAAATTCAACTCGGAAAAAAACTTGTATTCAATTCTCGGTGAACTATTACAGTTAGCAGTAATGAAATAATAGTAATTACGTCATTTAAAAGGACAAAACCTCAATACCTTGAACTCGGTGTTTCATTCTGTTGCGTTTCTGTGATTGCGATTGAGTCAATGTCAAGTCAAAAGTTCACTCATCTATATAAAATTCCGATTGGACGTTCTCTACCTGGATAATTGATATAATACTCTGATTTGTGAATTGACCAATTAGACATGCAAGATATTTTTCCTAATTTTTCTAAATATTAAGTCAGAGAATAATCACCATGCATTAATAGATTTTGTGTCTTATTTTCAAGAAGACATATTCTTATCATTATCATTCATAGGATTTTTCTGGAAGCTTAAATAACGACAATTGGAGATCGATTCTTGGACCACATCCAAGGGCACAACCGTTAATCAAAGAACGTTTTGAAACATTTCCAATTCTCAATTGGTACTAATTCCACGAACATTTTGAGAAGTCAACTGGTTCTATCATCTCGATTAGTTGTGAGATGAGCAGAGAGTCATCTGCGTTTCTTTTGCTATCATTCAAAGTGATATCTCTAATGATTTTCTACATGTTATTACATCCACTACTTCATTTTGTGTAAAATAGGATATATTGGACGATCCAAACCAACTGCATGAGGTGATCCCGATGTGAATCAGCTTTCAATATTCCAAATTCAATTCAACTACACAAAGATCCGATCTTTCTATTTTGGACCCATCATTTCAAATAGTGGACACCTCAAAAATATTTCATCATCAGAGAATGCAAACTCTACTAGTACGTATAATTAAAATGATATCTCATTGAAGCGAGTTTTTATTAAAGAATCGAAAGTAAACTTGCCAACGAATGAAAAAGTAGCAAATGGTATTAAAAGTTGATCTGAGATTGTAAGAAACGTGTTGAAACGAATAAATACCATTGAAATTGATGTTGATAATTTATGAAAATTGCTTCATATGTGAATTCATAAAAATTATAAAGTGCGTGAAGGTGTAATAAGTTCAATCTCGAGTAATTATTCGAACGAAATAATCGAACTTTATGATTTCACATTCATTGATTCTGGTCGAGTGTATATAAACACGTACATATAGAGAGGGAAAACGACCTGAAGACCGAGATCGTGAAAGAGGAAGGCAAACGTACAGATCAGTTGGTGAGTGGGTCGCTATGTGATGTTGTACACATGCGGTTGCTCACACTCATCCTACCACAATTACGCACATGTATATGTCCATACGTAACTGAATATATAAACATGTATTTGGCATCCTAATAAACGAATAACAATCACGTGCGACCAATCATGTTTTCAATGCAAGTACCGGTGCAGGAAATAATGTTACATGATGTATCTCCCATTTGCTGTTCCCATTTTTCGATTGCACTTTATTATTTCGTTCCATTTTATTTTTCATTTTTATCTGAATGGAATCGTGACCAATGATTTGTTGGAAATATTTGAGTTCAAGTCCAATATATGATTTGATCAGTGATCTTATTTTCATAATGGGACAGTAATTCATTCATTCCATCTTTGTTTTTCATCCATCATTTTTTTATTTGTGGTTTTTTTCAGTCTCAGATCAATCACGTTCTAATGGACTCATCACAATATTTTAGCAATAAGGATTTTCCGTGTTTTTATTAGCAATGCACTTGAGAGTGTACAACAGTGTTTATTTGCTGTTTAGGAAAATCGAATTAATTCGAATGATTCAAGTGTGTTGATGTAATGTAATAAACAAATGCATCCGGGATAAAAGGAAATCGATTATTCCAAAAATGAATGCAGATGTGCAGTATAACGTTCGCATTGTTCTAACGGAACTTGCTATGTACATTTATATATTTTATATTTATGCGAAAGTTAATTTGCAAAACTTTTGGAACGCATTCTTGCCTGGCTTACATTCATTTTCTTTCCCATGCTACTGAAAGATTTTCATTGGAAGATTATTTTGTAATTACCCTCATAAATTGTAAACTTTGGGAAAATACAGATTTCATCAATTTTAAGGTGAGAAAAATGTTGTCGGCAGCACGGAAATTCCGAAAAAATTTCCATGATTTATCAGATGACGGCACGTGTGCGCATTTCTCGTTTCAAAATTTTACACGCGCGAGTGCGCACGTCTTCCTCGTGATGGCACGCGCATGATGTCCATCGAAGTGGGGAGTAGGTGCGTGAGTGAGAGCATTCACTTTTATACGCATATACAGATACAGTAGCAGCCAAAAGTATTTTGGCGGAAATAATTATTCCGTTTTTTATTTAGGTAACGAGTATTGAAAGGCGTCTTTATAATTGTAATTCATTCAATTTTTCTAATTTCGGGAATGAGAAGTTGATAAATCGGACAAAAAAGGAAATTCCGCATTATATTTCGTCGAAAATCATAGAGCGGAATGGTTTTTCCTCCTTGGTCTGAATAATTGATCCGAAATGAAATGAAAATTTTTAATTAGTTGTGTATGTTCAGAGCTTTCAAATCCGCAGTCATTGTATTCCATCAGTTCACAGTCATGATCAACTTCTGCTCCTACGGCAGTTATCCGTTTGCATTTCCCATGATTTTTCGAGTTGTAGATGAAAATTTTGTATTCTCCGCATCACGTCATAGATACCGATAGACAACAACATGAATTTCATTGGTGGATAATTCTGGTTTATGTTTACGAAAAAATTTGACGATGTATAATAAATATCAAAAATTCTCTGATCACTCCATAAATCCCAAAAGTAACAAGAATAAAAACACGATAGTCACTCGTGTTTTCGGTTCGATACCGTCTCTTCCCAACCAATCTTCTGTTGTCTCGCCTGTCTTCCTCCCATCGAGAGCAAAGTGTATACTATATATACCCAAGGGCTTCATCTCACCCAGTAATATTTTATTCGGCGTCGGACCGATACTCACATTTTGCACGAGAGTAGGAAGAGAAGTAAGAGACAAGCAGTGGAACGGGAACGTATACGATGAGGCAAGGGAATGCGGTAACGAAGTTGAGAGAGAAAAACGATGAAGAGAGAAGATACAGAGAAAAGTGGAGAACGCGGTAGAGGGCAGGTGCAAGAGTTCCATTTCGTGTTTCATGGGGCCCTCTTCTCGTACAAACTTCTCGCTTCTGGGTTCTCTTGCGGCTCTTTAGACTCATTCTATCTTCAACGCACTTTAAACCATTACATATGTATATGAAAACAGTCACGTGGGCGCGTGTGTCCGCTCCCAAACCTATACACGACCTATTCTCCTACTTTTTTTTTTTGAAAAACTCATTTTTCTTCCGTGATAATCTCACCACATGAATCACTATATAAATAACTGCTAATTAATATATTCACGTATGAATCAGATATTTATTGTCAAAAATCATTTCGGGCAATGAATTACTATGTTACCATACTGACGAGACGTGCTGAATATAAATAAATGATGAATAGGAAATTCTTTTGAGAATATTCCTTGATGGTTCATGGTATTGTGTGAATATTGATGAACATGTGAGTTGTCACTCATATGCTTATTTGATGATTCCAAATATACCGTTGATCGAGGAGACACAAATGTTCTTCGGAATCCAATGAACGTGGTTCCGGACGGTTGGTATGATTCCCTTGTATTTATATACCAGAGTTTTCGCGTTCCAGTAGTTGCTCGGAGGTCAAATAGCCAGGCCAACCCAGCTAACTTCATGATTTGTTTGTGATATTCAATCATTTTGAAACATCCAACGATGGACATGAATTTATCAGTTTTCGACTATTCATAAAAATTTTCAAATGACGAATGAAAGTTCATTCGCGGTCTTTCATTTTCATTATGAATGAATAACATATGTGGAAAGGTTTATTCAATGTTGATGGACATTTTGATGAATTCATCATTTTGGGTTGAAATGGAGAGAATAGTAAAATACATTTTGCTGAATATGAATCTAATTTTTTTGTACAAATGATACGTTGTCTCGAAATTTCATCGATATACAGAATTGAAAAACAATTTAACTTGATATATTTCCAACCTTATTATATTTGCTCAGAAAATTCCGGGAAGAAATATGAAATTGCGAATAAACTGACATTAAATATCTGTACGACATTATTTATTTCAAATTCAGAATTTAACTCAAAATTTTGCTGAAGATGACGATTTTTTACGAACTATCTTTGATAAATCCAAAAAATGTCGTAGTGACGTCTCTTCACTCCATATCGCTCGTCACTGCTCCCCAAAGTGAAGGCCGTCACCAATGCATAAATTCAAAAGTCATTTATATCTTAGAAATGATTTTTTTTCAATGTCGTTTCACAAGACCAGCGACGTCACCCATCAGATTCCTGTCTCAAGAATGAAGCGAGTGTGTATGTTGAAGCGAGATAGGAAGCGAATGAGTGGAGATATCGCAGACGGTAGAAGTTGAAGCTCACGAATGAAAAATTTGAGTTGGCCAAAGTGATGCACAGGTGCACGAGCTAACGAGCGTTTGGTCCCCTTATACTTTCATCTTGCGCGCGAGCGAAAAAGACGAACGGATGGCAAACAAAAAAAAAGTTTTTAGATGCCTGCTACGAGAGTGTATGGCGTATAAAGAAGTAGGAATGGATGGTTTTAATAATAACAAAAGCAAAAAAAAAATTTCACGAAAAAATAAAAAAGAAGGGTGAAAGCAACAAGCGATGGGGGCACGAGCGGAATCAACACGTAAGGGGATGTGGTAGGTAGAGTTGTGTATCAGTGTGAATTATCATCAACGCCTTGGTTTACCACGAGAAAGGGGGATAAGAGCAAAAACGCTTCTCAATTCGGAGCGAAAATGAGAGTGGATATTTATAATACACACTCGCGTATGTGTGAGCACCGATGGAGAGATTATTATCACAACGACGAGATATATGCAATTGCTCCTGGTGAATATGATGAGCAATAAGTATCAGCGATATTGAGACACAAATGATGAAAGAAGATGAGAATAAAGTGCTACTGATATATCGATCGAGATGAAACAACTCGGAGAGAATAATATCACGAGAAAAATGAAAGCACAATCTTGATAAAAAATGCGATACGAAATGAAATAAATTCATCGTCATATATACCCAACCACCTACCAAATTATATGTTTGCGTTCACATACGTAGAATCACTTCGTTTACCATACAGAGAGTTGAAAAAAAAGAGGAAAAAATATATACTCGCACAGCAGTTTTTACTTAAGAATTTCTGTAGTTGTACATAAAAGTCAATTGAACCACCTTTCGTTTAATCTAGTGAATTTGTAGAAAATAGCGAGCCGAGAAATTTTTCGATCCAATACGGTATAATACCATACAGATATCAATACAAGTTGAATAGAATTTCACATCAAAATCTTCCCATCAAAACTTCGAGCATAATTTATGATGAAACTAACTCTACACGATACAAAACATCTCGCTTATAGTCGTTATCAGGATCGAATTCATTACTAATTTACAGTCATGAAAACATACTTTTTGCTTAATTAATTTACTTATCATAAATATTATTATTAA
>JABMBR010004921.1:0-19866 GCA_018881525.1 Meteorus sp. PSUC_FEM 10030008
CGTAATTGAGCTATTAATTGTAATAATATGGAAACAATTTTGTAGAAAATAATTATGAAAAATTGCTGGGTTTATTATTTCCATTTTATAAAAGAAATTTCTTCATAAATTGAAAAAAAATATATTTTTACGATATGGGAATAATTCCCATGCTATCATGGAACAGTTCCTATAATATTAGAGGAATGGTTCCCATAATTATAAGGGAATTATTCCTATAATAGTATAGGAATAGTTTCCATAACGACCTGGGAACTGTTCCCATAATGGTATAGAAACTATTCCTATACTATTATAGGAATAATTCCTATAACATTCTAGGAATAGTTCCTATATGCATTATGGGAACCATTCTCATCAATTATAGGAATAATTCCTATAATTTTCTTCCCGTGTACATATCGAAGATGATGTGACGAACAGAAATTGAAAATTATCCCTAAAGTTGTACAGCACAGAACTTTATGTTTTTGAGTTCCCACCTTCCATAATTTTTCATTCCTCCTCTGATTTTCGAGATTACCCATGATGATTTCATTGATAGAAGTGAATTGATATTCGAATAGTATCAAAATTTTATAAGCGAATATTCAATTTTTTTTATTTTGAAAGATTTTTCATCTGATGTTAAGAAGTTTTTTCTTCTCCCGATCCTATTCATATCCAATTGGAATCGAAGGAAGAATTATTCTGGCGTGAATTATTCAATCCGCTCAATATCCAAAATTAAATACCAGTTCCATCTCTATCATGAACGAATTTTCTACTACTCTATCACCAATTTTTTTTTCTCCACTCTATATCCGCAATCGATTACCAGTCCATTAACCGGAATATATGTGCACAAAAATGAATTTTGACCAAAAGTTTACGTGTCATCTAATTATAAATCATGACATTGCAAACGCGATCTATAAATGAATAAGTTCGCGTTATTGATTGTACGTTTTTTAGGCATAATCAAAAATTGATGTCAGTCGTCATTGTGCTGTTCAACGATTCAACAACAAAAAAACTGTAATATTTTCAACAAGCTCACGTTCTCATGATAACTCGCCTCATCCCACAATTGATGATTAATGACAGAAAAAAATTATATTCAACAGTTTCCAAACACCGCGGAGAAATTCAACGAAATTTAGATGAAACAAGCATTCATTTTTCTCGAGCAGAGCTTGAAAAATTTCTGCGATCTTTGATGAATGACAGAACTAAATGAGTTGCACAGTTTTTGAACACTATAGAGAACTCTAACCAAATCTATTGGAGAAAGCGCAAATTCCGCCAGGCGATCAAAACATTATAGATCCATATAAAAAATGGTAATTTCCGGTAAAACGATAAAATTCCTTCATATTCAACAACATTGAAATATATAAACACCAATATGAATATGCATGTTGAATATGAATAAAGTGCGACGCATTATATTCGAATTTTAACAACGAGTTCGGCCATCAACTCGGACCGCCCAGACGCTTTATTAAAAATTTTTAAACAAAAGGTATTCAGCTTTACTGGTGAGCCATGAGCAGCTGATGGTCCGGAACAAAATAAAATGGAATGGATGGAATGCGAGGAATGAGAAGCGCGAAACAGTGAAAGCAATAGAGTACACAAAAAGAGAAAGTGGTGAAGCATTAAATGAAAGAAAGAACCGACGCATTTCTATATCTACGAAAATGTATTGGTAACCCCATTTTCTTTTTCTTCTTTTCCTTTAATAATAAACAACGCCGATGATCCCAAACTACGATGGATGCATGAATTTGCAGTGAATCTTCATCGTATGTGAAACACACACAAACATAAACCGCAACTCTGTCGCATTCCATCGCTTCCAACAAATGTCGAGTCTGAATGCCCAAGAGCCAGATCCGCTTCGCATACAAATTCAGAGCAGTCTACTGCGCCCACGAGACGACCAAGTCTTCGCGTATGCTATTTTACTATGCGACTATTTATCTACCCTCTCCTATTTCGCCATTTCCCTCATTTACTCCGGTGAGTTTACTTAGACTAGAGATACTCTCTGAATTATTACACTCTACATTTTGTATATTCTTTCATTCACTAGCTTCCTTCTCTCTCTTCCTGAATATTTATGCATATTCAATTGTATGAAATTATTCGAACGGATGAGATGCCCCGTGTGAATATGGAAACGTATTAAGAGATATAATGGGGATGAAATGTATGCATATTTCAATTTTCCTGAGTTTTCATCGTAGCACCATATTTAACCGATTTCAACCCCGTCAGTTCACAAAATAAATATGACTAGAAGTTTGGTGTGGTGAGGTAAATCGTATCTTGCATTATCTTCAAATACCTCGAGTTCATTACTGCCCTCTCATACCTGAAGAAAACACATCACACCGACGAAGTTTTTGGTAAAAAATTCTACAATTTAGAAACTATTCATGAATTTCGTTATGCCCTAATAGAAGTTTGCATGACGAAACTCGGTTATTCAAATGGTTAGGAATTGATTTATTTGAGTAAAAGTAGAAAATGGGAAAATTGTAGTTCGAGAAACTCTCTCGATCAAAAATTTTCCTTAATGTTGATCACAGTTCCATTCTCTCCAAAAATTCTGCATTTTATGACAAATTCTTTCCTGTGACTTCCAAGTCTTTTTATATGACTGACGAATTTCTTCAAACATTACTCAAGTCAACTGGAGTCATAGAATGAATTTACATGGATCAAAATACTGGTGACAAATAAATTTCAAGTTCCGAGCACCAACTTCATCTCAATATGATTACGAGGTCGAAGTAATGCACTTCAGAGCTTGAGATCCATACCTATAAAAGATTGGATCTCTGCCATAAGAACTTGGGGTTCATATCCGTGGAGAGTTATGGCATATGATCGTATACGATCGGGAAGAGCTCATGATCATAAGAGCGTGATGTGACATTTATAAAAATGGGAGTTCATATCTGTAAGTTACATTTCATATTAGATACATTGGTATGAAGTTCTTTTGAAATTACCAAATTCATTCATTGACTCATCGGGGAAGTTTGCAGACATTCATTTGATATTGATAAATTTTATCATTCGAACTGCTCCAAATATTCATCATAAATTTCCACCGATGGTGAATTCGACCAAACCATTCATTAAATTTCGATTAGATAGAATCGATACGCATACTCCTTCCCTGATATGATTTCAATTTAATTCGTGTTACTCATCTCTTTTATCATTTACATGTAAGCAATCCCGATGATCCAAAAAGGGTAATTATGTACTTAAATACGTTATGAAAGTTCACCTGTGCTATAAATGAGAAATAATACTCGCGCAAAAAGATATTCGTATTAATTACGGAAATTTGGAACATGAACTGAGACCGCATTTCGGGGGCTATCAATATCAACCACAAATATCCAATTTGAAACGGCAATTCCACAATAATGTAGAGCATGATCACGTCATTGACAACCGATCGGAATCAGCAATATTCGATTCGTATTTCATTGATACAAGGAAGTAAGAATGATGACTTCAGAACTCAAAACATTAAATTTTTTCCAATTCACTTCGAATTTAATAGTTAGCACCACATCAACGCTTCGTTTCCATCTCCGATTTTCTGAAATAACAGAAATGGGCCTGTTACCTGTTGCCTGCATTGAGCAATCAAACTATTTCTATTCACGACGAACTGTTGTTTCCCTGCATATACCATTCCATGTGATCGGCATTGTTCTCGTACACTATGGATTCAGAGCACAGCCACTGATACCTCAACATGTCAAAATTCCCACCACGTCTGGCAGTAAAATTTCCAGAAAAGTATTACTTGTTCCACCTGGCACATGAGAATCTCGCTCTCGCTCTCTCCCTCTTCCTCTCCGAGTGAAGGAGTATCGATTCTATCATAAAATCAGTAAAATACAAATCGTCCATTTTCAAGTGAGAATAAGTCGTTGAACCTCCGATAATCTCATATCGACCACAATCGTCTACACGGTGTTACGCAACGGAAACACTATTGTCTCAATGTCAAAATCCATTGGGCTATCTGGACAAGTTGTCGAACGAAATGTAATCAGCAAAAATGGAAAGTTCGAGTTGAGAAAAATTCTACTTTAAAGAATTTGAGACATTTTGTGTGTTTTTCCTCTTTTCAACAGAAAAACAATATTTCTCAGATGGTTAGAAACGGGACGGAGATTAATGACGCGCGAGTTTCATCGCCTCACGGTGAAAACTAATACCGCGTTCCGTTTTGAAATATTAGAACACGAGAAATAGCCGAGCATGGAATATCCAATCAAACACTTCGTCTGTCGTCATTCGTCTCTCACATGGTGAGCAATTCAAAAAGAAAAATGGGTTCTGCAGTGTGGAACTCGAGAGGTTTAGCTTTGTTCAATTGCACGAACTTTCTTGATTCAATTTTTCGCAAAATCACAGCAATTCAAGTATTCTTTTCTTTGATGATTTTCGTATGAAAACTGTAATAAATTGATTACAATTCGATTCATTTTTGAATGGCTGTTGGAAAACATTGTTATTGTCCAGAAAATCCATACCTGACCATCCACATCTGTAGACTTCAGTGAATAGGTCAAGTTGGACTTCATTTCATCCTACCGTTTTCTCTCTCAAGAATATCAAGAACAATATTGAATAATTTTTATATATCAATAACATACATTGAACACGAATGAGATCCATTCCGCATTTTGGTAGACATTTTCTTGCTTGATATCAGCAAATCGGCATACTATCCATCATACGAATGAGAAGAAAACGAAAAAATCTCCTACAAATACATATGCGAATGTGCGAGCATTCGATTCGCACTTTGGCAAACTTCTTAGAAAGATATAAATTCCGAACGATTTGTAAGATTCAATGCGGATGCAGAAGAACCGTCAATATATATACGTATATATTTTCTCATATATAAAGAATAGAAGAATGAGGATGGGAGTGCTGAAGAGAGTATGGAAAAACGGAAGAAAATAGAAGTGAGCGTGTGAGTAAACGAATTGAAAGAGAAAAACTGCGCAGCATTCCACATATATACCACGACAAGTCGTAGACCAGTTCTATTTGCTCTATCCAATCGTGAAAAATCTGGCGGCAAGTCGTCGTCTACGACAGAGCGTTCTTCGTCCATAAACCGTTATCGTTGAAACGACAAGGAAGATCCAACATTGCCGAGTGTATATTCGTCTGTCGTTCTTCACTTTGTCGCACGCTAAAGAACGACGGTGAAAGTCATTCTGCAGAGGAAGTGAAAAAAAAAGATAAAGTGGAAGGAAAAAACGAAGATATAGGAAAAAAAATAGAAGAGCATAGAGGAAACGGAATTTGTGACACTATAACCCGTGCGACCTGGTATGTCGGCCAATCTTTCGGGTCGTGGCCCTCCCAACGGTTCCGCTTCGAGCTTCTTCTTCCTCTTGTTTCTTCTACTTTGCTCCTTCCGCCATAACGTACCATCAACAATCCTCAAGGTACATCTGTAAATATGTTCCAACAAGGGACTTGGATTGTACATGACTATAAAATGTATAAAGAACTGTCACAATTTATACAGTTTTTCATTCTATCCACATTTTGTTGTCCATTTGCACTTTACTATTTATTTGACTAGAGTCGCTGCATGGTGTCATAAGACGGTTTGTTGACACTTCTTCTCACACATTCAATTTTCTTTTCGATTTTTTACTTATTGTTTCCGTCTCGACATGTTGACAATCACTTCTTTGAGCGTTCTTTAACATTGCATGCCTCCGAGACCCGTTTTTCTTTTCATATCCTCGAAAGCATTCGCAGATGCGATCATTCGTGTGTTCATACATGTGAATGAGATGTATTAAATATTGTTTCCATTGATATTATCATTATAATCGAGGCACGTGTGAGGACGGAAGAATAGATCGAGGGTGAAAATCAGAAGGGAGCAAAAGGTGGTGTGCAAATAGAAATGAGATAGTCGAGTGGTATGAAAAGCTAACACTATCCCGATATAAAATGCGTGGCATTCCGGATGTGGCGATATTTTACGGATAAAATAGTAATATGGCATGATTTTGAATCAAATATCGACTTTCATTCTGATATTGGAAACCAACAATAATGCTGTCATAGTAGGTATAGTAAATGAATTTCCAGAATTATATTTCGAAGATTTATAACTATGGTTAACAGTTGAACGCTCAATATGGAATGTGAATATCGAATGTCAACTATGATATTCGATATCTTCATCTAAATTCGAAACTTGAATCAAAAATTTAAACGATGAAGTGCGTAGTATGTTCAATTGTCGTATCTATTTCCATTTCATTACTGGGTTGAAGTCCAAGTATGGAGGAATTTTATATTGGATTTTATATGACAAACTCCAGAGCTTTATTCATCAAATATTCATATTTTCATATTGATACAGAATATAACATAAAAGAAGCATATGTCATTGGAGTGAGATATTGTTGAATCAAGAAGTGTCAATAGGCTTTGAGAAATTTACGAAGAGCCCACAATGATTTTCCAGCCAATTTTTCGTTCATAAATGCGAGAGATTTGTTTAGGAAATAGTCCACAATTTGATACTTTTTGATGAATTCTGTAGCAGATTCCGATGTTTTTTTGTGGATTTTTAAATGTGACTGTTGGTCATTGTACTTCCCTTGCGCATCCAACTGAAAATATGAGATCATCAGTAAGATGTTATCGTTCGGATATACGCAAACTCTTATAGACATATGTTCAACGATTCCGAATTTTTCACGTACTTTTACTGATTCTGCATTCACGTTGCCAAATTTCGTGAAGGTTACCCCATCCTTGGCGAATAACGAAAATTTCGCAGAAGCTGTGAATGTGATATCCTGGAGGATGATACTAAACAAATATTTGAAACGTATTAGATGTACAGTGGAAATGAAATTCAATTCGAATGAATTTGACAGAGTGAATTTGAAAGGCCGGATGATGTACGATCTTATATTCATTTGTAAATCATCATCTGCAATTTCGAACATGGAAAATTTCTCCATTTCTACAATACTCGTAGTGCTCAAAAAATTTTTCGAGAAAAGCAATAGAAGTTGTTCGACTCATTCGGATCCGATTAATCAACTGAGGATTTGAGAAATGAAATGTAATGGTATTTCGTATTGAACGATTTTCAATTTTCACATTTGTATACCACGAAATCTGCATTTTACATGATTCCACAGTATAACCATCGCGAATAAGATTCGAATTTCTCTTCTGTTCCCTCCTTATGAACTCATATCAACACAATACAGACAAGAGGGGAAGAGCGTGATTTGATACACTGTCATGAAAGTAACTGCAAACGCTCATTCAAAAACTGAATATACAACATGAATGGAAAGTATATTACAATACTTACTGATATTTCCCAAAAGCATTACGTGATTTACTGTTGTAGGAGAAGTTGTAATGTCCGTACGAAGTTATATTTGGAAAAATTATATCCATCGAAGATTTAGCCTTCATCAAACTGAAGTTATAATTGGGTACATCAAAATTAGATAGACCTTCTACCGTGACATTAAGTAATTCACCACGAATCCTAATGAATGGATAAAGAATTATGGCTTAGTCTTATCGTCACATTCCTGAAAATGATTTCAAAAATCATAATGCGCTAACTACATCTCACTTCAAATTTTCACCATCAATGTGAATTTTTATCGAGGCATTGTGATATGGCTCAAGACTGGATACGTTCAAAAATTTGCTGCCATTTTTGACGAACTGTTGCACTTTCTCTATAACAACATCCATAATGGCAGCCCGCTTGTCTCTCGAATCTGAGATTGAGTGTTAGCAACGAAAAAAGAGTGTGAAAACGCCAATATTAATAAACTGTTGCAAATAAACAGAGATAGACATTTTTTCAATAATAGAAATACTGACATGTTTCACTCTCGGAGTCATCAGCAAAAACTTGATTGGCGAAAACAATCGAGAATGCTACAATTAATTTACACAATTGCATTTTCCACTTCCTGGTGATCTGTGGAAAAGAATGAACAATTTCGATTTTCCATCACTTCGGAATCGTCAGATTCAAAATCAAAAAATTCTTGATGAGTTTTCATCACACGACAGAATGGGTTTATTTCCATGATTATCCAATCGGTCGCATCATTTTTCATGGCCTCTAGTTATTTTGTTCGGAATTCTTTCTGAAGATTCCATCATTTCATTTGACATTGCCAAAATCATTATCCGATCAATATACTAAGTATGCAGTATTTCAGGACGGAGCTAGATATGAATCAATCAATAGTTATCTCAAAGTCGCTCCACCTTGGGCGAAATTTTTGCCACGCTATCGATTGAGAAACAAAAACGTGTCGAGGATGAAGTCATAAATATTTCTAGATATCTCAAACGGTCTTTTTCAATGTCATTTCTCCTTGATGTGCAACCAACTCTACTTTTACATGATTACATTTTATTGTCTGATATTTGTGGTGTCACATCATGTTTCGTATTGTGCAATAGCAGAAATCATGTCGCAATAGTATTGAAATCTGACATTCATATTTGAAATATAATCAGTGGAATTATCAGGTTCCATTCATTTTCCGTTGTTGTCGTGGAAAAATTTTGTTAAGGAGAGCATTTTAACAACATAAATATATTCATGGTGTTTCAGTTTCGCATGTTCAATAACACCATTACCGACCGTTCAATACAACTTATAAAAACTACGAGTTTCCGAAAACATTTTTTTTATATGAAAAATCGATTGCAAATCGAACTTCAATGCTTATTGTCACTGTTTCACGAATTCGGGATATACGAATAGTTCGAACACGAACATAATTCATTTTTTCTCCAGAATGCGATACGGAAATAACTTTTCTGACGGCAATCCCGATATTATCTTTAATTTGTGATATCAACGGATAGTTCATACTCACGATAAATTTTGATGGTGATTTACTTGTCAGAATTAACGAATCAACCACTGTACTTCTTGATCATTGGCCAATTGATAAATTGGTCGAAGTGTCTATTCGAAAACCTAGATGTGGTCAGAGTGCGCGAACGATTGGGGAAATCGTAGTTTTCACATCCTTGACTAATAGTCGTGATTCGCATAAGAGATTAAGTATAATCTTATCACACATTCAGCATGAACTTGTTGCCATCATGTAAAAAAAAACTATTCAAAACTTAGAAGCATGTCTTGAACCATCCTCAATCGAAATTTAAAAAAATATAAACTCAACCAATCTCCAACTTTCATTGTGAGAGTTCCCAACTTTTCTAGATTCAGATTTTATTCCTCGAATGACGAAAGGTAATAGTAGAGTCTTTGCGAAAGAACAGACCACCTCCCCACTTTATTTCTTTTTCCTCTTATTCCGCTCAAATTCATTGATTTCATATGAAATATCAACTAAGCTGGGCTAATTACGTTTCATATATTCAAAATAACATCTACAAATTAAAATACATGCACAGTGAAAATCTTTCCCCAATATGGAAGCACTAAACTTTAGAATCAACGATGGAACATTTGAATATCTGAGAACAATAACCTCGGTTAGGTATTTCGATTTGAATAACTGTGAGCAATTTACCTTTTATCCAAATCGATTCCAGAACAATTCGTGCAACACAACATGCTGATATATTTTTAAATCGTAACTGTTGAAAACAAAATATCCCAACAAATAATTACCCGCGTAATTCGTTATCAATCCCATCCTTGATTCGGAATTACCTCCAAAATCTTTCAAGAATAAGACATCTATGATTTATTGTGCACGAAGTCAATGAAATGGATCGAAATTTACTTGAAATAACGAATTCAAAAGAATTTTTGTTTATTGTTAGTTCAGTCGCAATTTTCTTTCACTTCTTGATGCAATCATGCAACAAAAACGTATACAAATATTTTCCTATTTTTATACTGTGTTAATAATGAAGGGAATAAAATGAGAAGTAGAGACAAAAATATACCCCATACACTCTCGATGTTCAATTGTGATGTGGGGAAAAAGTATTCGTTGCTGCATTTGTTACTCTAACCACGTATACAAAAAGCAACACAAGTCAGGTTTCGTCGGACAATGTATTGACAATACAAACATTGGATACATTTCAATGCGAAATTCTTTGAAATAGAACATCGACTAGTTCGAAAAAAAAAATATGCTCTGAACGATATAGAATATTAGATGACACCACGAATTTGCTCCGGTTCACTACGTTGTCATCTCCATTGTTCCTCTCGATTTATTCACAATGACATTGGTTGTCAATAGATAGATCATCCAATAAGATTGTGAGAAAAGAAATGTCGCCGTGGCAAAATAAATACTAGCATAATAAAATATAATAAAGTATGTTATTTGTGAATTGTATTCCACAGCCATTGTTATTTTCAGCTATCATGGCATGTTCATGATTAATTGACCGTCGTACGAATGATTCAAATAATCCTCGCATGAAAATTGCATAAAATTTTCAGCATCAGCATAATATTTGATTTTGGAATGGAAAAAATAAATTTGAAAAGATGCTTTGTTGATAATTAAAAACATCAAAATTATCCGGATCATTTTGTTTTCTAATCGTTAAATCAGCGACAAATACATGACGAATTCAGTCTCTTTTACCGTTACACCCATATTTGTTTCTACATCTTTCGAAAGTTTGCGATTTATTTAGAATATATTTGGTTTTTTTTTCTGTCATGGAAACGGTAGATCATGGATGACATGAAACAGTATCCAGCTATACTATACCCGAAGTGTCCCCACAACTTTTAATACTAGAAAAAAAGATGCCATTTTTCATCATCAGTGTATTCAAGAAGGAAAATGAGTCGAAAATACCGTAGGATTCTAAGGAATGTACCAAAATTAATTCTCACGAAAAAAATTGTCGATGCTTTTCCTGTCGACATTGCGAAATTTTCAGTTCACGTAATACTGCCGATAATGACCCAACTGAAGACGTTTAAAGAAGACGCGAACAGTCAGATAATTTCTCTATTATCTTCCCCATCGATTTAAAAGAATTAGAGTTGAGAAAATCACAGTTGAAGTTTAATCTACATACATATAGATTTTGCGATTCATATCATTTTGTAAAGTGGAATTCGCCGGAAATTTCAAATCTCAGTTTATGGCTTCACAGGCGCATCTCCAACAATACTACGGATTCCGTGAGGAAAGAAAAAAAAAAGATTGTCTTTTACCATGCAATTTAAAATTTCAGCGAAAAGCTCTTTCTCACCAATGGCTTAGAAATATCATAAAAACGTCCAAATCGATAATTCTCGTTACAAAATGACGTAGCATCTAATAAATATTGAAATAACGTGCATTTCCGGGAAAACCTGTGAGACGTAAGAAAAATACACAGTAAGACAATTCCAAATCCATATGCGATGCAGTTTTGTTTGAGCTTTTATTTCCATCCCTTCACAAAAAGCAAATCTTTTCAAGAGAAAGAGAGAAGAAACAAGTTGTCAACTTTGCAACTGTTAAACACATCACAGTTCGCTGTTTACTCACCGAAGAACTTGTTATTTCTCTTCAAAAGTAGCTCGAAATACTCCGACATTTGGAACCAAACGAAGAAAACTCTCCCTTACTTTCGCCACCGCAACTTTTCTTACATTTGTTCTTCACTCACCGTACTTTCCGCCATGATAAATTGGTGATAATCCATATTGTTCAAACAACTAGATGAAACACAATTGTGAGCGTCACATAATCATCTAATGATAGTCACATCACAGATAAGCTCTTGTTATAGAAGAATAGGACAAGTCATAATCTTCTTGTAGAACTTTCTATGAACTCGCCAAACAAATGAGAATGATAAGGAAGACAACTACGATCGCGATATTCAGGCCATCAGCTCTTCAAGATCGGAAATGAGATTATCATTGCATCTCTTGATGTATACTCATTTTACATCAGAGTCTCCATAACTGGCTCAACCCTGAACTCAAGTAACATGATGAAGACGTGCACTTCTCTTCCACCGGAGACGGAAAGTGTATATCGAGGGACATAGAGATAAGGAGGATATAATTTCATCCCTGTTCCCAATTTCATTGGTGCAAGATTGTCACTATATTTCATCTATATCCGTAATGAGCAATACAGTCTTGCCAAGTGAGTGAAAAGAATCTCAGTTCATCACTACTCAATAGGGAAAACGGCGACGAAAATGTTATGGAACATTCAGACATTTTCATTCACTTTAAAATGAAATCTTCTCAATAATCTTTCATATTTTGCAATGCCAAACTGGCTATCATAATTTTTTAGATACCATGAATGGGCAGAATCATCATCTTCTATTCATACCACACGATCAGATCGTCCAACATAGATTCAATCAGCTTTGTGATTATTGGGTTTCGTTTAAGATGACAAAATGGTCAGGAATATTTCGCCTGATCTGATTCAATTTTCCTTGTCATTGAATTACAATCCTTATATATTTTTTTCTCGTGTTATATTTTACACTATACGATAAAGAGTAAGTTTCCATGGCCAATGATGTCACAGTGCGGGGATATCCAATGATATCAAGAATTGATTCAATTTCCGATTTAATAGAAACTCTATGAAGGGTTAAGAATAAAATATGAAGATGAGTCGAAATCTTGTTTCCGACATAACATTCAGCGAATGAGTTTCGTATAACGTTATTTACTATCGCTCCAAGAGTTCGTGGATTGTAGTTAATGAATGAGAATGGAGCGGAATGAGAAATACCGATGAACCGTAAGTTGGACGATAGTAATGAAGCATTTGTGACACACGCAATACATCAAGAACCACATGACAGACAATGTGCAGTTATTCGTAAGAGAAAATTGCGATGAGTATGAGAATAGTGATGCTGTTGTACAGGAGTTGGAAACTCAACAGCCCATAGTACTCGTTGTAAAAGACATCAATCTATGCCAAATTCTGTAGCACCTTGTATCCATACAAATATACAACATTTATACACAATAAATCTTCCTATAACTTCCAAATTTATCGTATTAATTAATAAACATCTGGATACTGATCAATTAATCATTGTAAGTTTCTTCGTTATACGGAATTATATTATTTCATTGTGCATACAAGAGAAGTTTGCAAGTAGTTGCGAGGCGAGAATTTGTGGTAGTCTCTTTTTTTAATCATGTTATGAAGGGGAAATTTCAGACCCATCAATTGTTGCGATTTATTCATGTTTGTTATTTCACAGAATCATCAGACTACAAAATAATGTGAAGCGGTGTTGGTATTTTTCTCATAATACGTACGAATATTTATGAATCGCTTTGTTTTCACACCACTTCATCACATTTCATCATTATTGTGTCATAGTAGAAACTAACATATGATGAGAATGTGTGTAAAAGAAGGAATATGGAAAACAAGCACAAATATCTGATTCCTATACTCCGGACGATCAATTTTATGGCACTTCTTCGGCACACTGTCCTTGATGGTCACATCTACTTATCGAAGAAATATGTGAAAACTTCACGAGATTGTGTCCAAAAATCCGAATTAGTCACATTTATTATCATGATATAATAAAAATATCTAAATAAGTCTTCAAGCGTGTCCCATAAATAATATTCCTGTGATATAATTTTGCAGTAGAGATGGGGAAACAGTGAATTCAAATTCGGGCAGATTATCATCTAACAACACGTAGTTTCATCCGCAATGGATTTGTTGCATTGTGATATTAGAGTGGATTTTATATGAACGTAATAAGAAAACATATACATGAAGTAGCATTTGAAATTACAAACTTTATATTCTAAAAGTGGAACTTATGGATATTGCAGCTTGGAATGAGCTAATAATGATGAAACATGAAACGTGGAGAAAGAATCTGGTTTATCCAGGCAAATGATGTTAAACAGCTATTTCAGCATGGCATCAATATTTTTTTCAGATTTCGTCTTTTTCCACCATAGTTATACATTTTCATATGTTGAATCTCAAGTATGTCCGACTATTACCATTCAAGTTATTTATTTTACTACTCCTCAACAACAACAAAAGTAGTCGAGGATAAGTTTGAGATACTGTACAGGCTTTCACATCGACTAATTCAAAGAATATCACTATACAAAATAATCAAGTTGCAATTTTCCATGGAAATGAGTGTTTTCGTTAAAAGTTCGTGTGATATTTTTCATCCTTCACTAAACGAGAAAATGACGGGATTGTTATAAGAAATTGCACTCAACATTCGCTCAACTCCCTTTATTGATTTCCGTTTCCCCTCTTCGTAATTTTATATTGAACGTTTAGTAAATGAAAATTCTTTCACATACGCTCATGCGGGTTCCGTCCGTGACTGCTTAATTAATTCAGAGTTGCGATACAGGCGGTGGTTTCTATTGAAATAATTATCGACTGACGTACAAATTCCATCATTGATTCCATAACACTTACATATATCAGATCGCGTGGTTATCATATTTTCATTGAAACTCAACAGCATTCAGTTATTATTTCAGTTACTTTCTCTCCCATTGGAAACTAAATATTCTTTTTTTCAATTTGGTGTTATGATCATTCGGCAATCATCAAGCGGCATCATCATTTTTCGGTAGCATTTTCTCTAATCAACTGCGAATTTTGGAAAAGGAAAATCCTGGAATTCATCCGAAAATCTGATGGAACATCAGTTTGATATATTCAATACAAATTCCGTATATTTAGAATGTAACAGAAAGATCGTCCATCAATCCAATCGATCCCTTTCACTCACGTGTTGGCACTTTATTGAGATTGTTATTTACATGATCAAAATAAATGACATATCCATGAATAAATTAACCATTCGCGATGTATTCAAGATCAATAGTCCTTCAGCATTTCCATTTCTCATATTATTTTCACCATTCCCGCAAGGCCGTGTTTCAAGGTGTCGGTAAAATATTTCAGGACATTGAAACGTAATAAAAACTACTCAATTTACAAATTAAGATTTCGTGTAACAATTCCTCTCTTGAGATGCCATAATTCACACGAATTCCCACCTTACACTGTGTGAAAATTTCGGATCACGCAACCACGCGACTGCACACGCACGTCTTGGCAACAGAATATCAGTCAGTAAATGTAACGGGAGCGAAGCGATTCTGAGCAAACAGACTTCGTCGACGGCTACCAGCTTTGCCCTTCTCACTTTCTCTTGCCGTTTCGGTCCCTTCTGGTCTCTTACTCACCATAAACTCCTGTCTCACTCAACTCTCCTGCCCTTTCTGCCATACTTATACTTTGCGGTTACGTTTGTTCTGCGCCTGGCAGGCCAACATGGTCGAGGCGTTTGCACGCACGAACGATCTTGAGTTTCTGTATTACTTCTATATAGCTATAACATAATTCGAAAAGCTCCCGGAGCTGAAGTTTCTCATGAAATCCTACTCGTACACACAACTTGTGATGTGCACCAGTGACTTGAAGAAGTGAAACCGACACGGATAAAGCCGATCATGGGATTATCGCGCTCCTGACCCCCTGACTCTATGTTTACTTTTCTATACCTCTTATCATTTTCAATATAGACAGCTACATCCTGTAAATAACAATACACATGTGAGGGAAGAGCAATAAGATAGGATTGAAATGAATCAGTGAGAATGCAGAATTTTTCATAAAATTCAATATTTATTGCAAGATACATCTCATTTCAAATAAAAATTCCCTTGCATTGTTTATCATCGAATTCATGTCAGAAATAATTGGTAAATATCATGTGATATGGTCAGGATTCTTATACAGACTACATGCGGATTAATTTTAGTTTTATCCCAACATTTTCTTCACCTGCGGTATTGATTTACCATCCAAAATTGATTTCAAAGCTTTGCTGAATGTCTCGGCAATAAAATTAGTGATACGAAAACGTTTACAAAAGTTTAAAGCATTCTCTTCGGTATCCCCATTTTGTCGAAGAATCAAACCTGTTCTTTCGTTGTTGTGGTCCCCGACTGCATAGATCTGGTATAAATGCATCAATTATAACAAATCTGATCGTTGTGTTCATTATTTCTCTATTTACCTCGATACTTCCGACATTTTTGATCTTCAAATCTTCCAGCGAAACCGTATTCTTTGTTATGGCGTATGAAAGATCTACCTCAACTGTAATATCTCGAATTAGCGATCTGTCAAAAGAGAATATCACGTGTAAATTTATACTCTTGAATTGTATAGAAAAATCCAATTTGAAAATCACTAACGTGTAGTTGCCATATGCACTTTGGGTATCAATTTCAGTTCTGATTCTGTCAATACTGTAATTACCGGTGGATAATATAATTGGAAAATTCATATTCAATTTAATTTTGCGTCTCCAGAAATCATGATCAGTTTCAATATCGTCCATATGGGACAGTCCTCGTATAGAGACAACTTGTAATTCACCAATGACTCTGTCGGTGATATAACATCGAATTATTTACTTTATATTATATTCATGTCAATCTTTATTACATTCGATATTCTGGTGCTCACATCAGGTTATCTTCAACTGTGTTCAAATCATAATGTTGAATCATATACGGATCGAAGATAGGCACACCCAATTCACTATCGCCATTTTTCATAAGATCCTTTATTTTTTCAGGAGAAATGTCAAAAAGACCTCGTTCAAATCTTTCATCTGACGTTTGTTTTGCAATTTGAGCGACCAGAAGTAAAAAAAAACACATAAACATTGTGAGAGTAATATGAATGTGTTTCATCGGTTGGAAATATACTCAAGCAATGAATACTAACGGATTTCATCATCAATCGCATTACAGAATTCTTCATGGTTACATAAACTTAATATTATGAGTAGAGTGTTGACCAGTTTCATATTGCGGAGACTGTCGAAGCAAAACATAACAATCGAATGAATTATACAATGTCAAATTCGGATTTGTAGCAAATTTCCAAGTCGTAATGGCGAGCAAATAATGTTGGCATGACTAATTGTATGATAAGTCATCTACGTACTTAATAGATACGTAATAAATTTGAAAGTTTCCGTGAGAGTGAACAGAACAGCTATCTACAAGGTTTTTTGCCTGTTGATATTTTTTTACTGATTGAAATTTTATGAGAATGATAAATCACAAATATGCTATGAGCAATTCAATATTCTCCACATTTACTGCGTATAATAATATAATATAACAATACGTAGTGAATGTGAAGATTATTGAGTTGCTCACAACATATTCGTGAATACTCTGATTATTTAATATATCAGTCGATTAGATGGATGTTTGAACAAAAATATATTCTGTATTTCATAACAATTATTGCACTCCATGTTAACTACAATTGTCCATAACAATTTTGGACATGCAAAGTAGATTATTTTACTTACAGAATTTTCTAGTTGTCACCAGTATTCTCAAAAAATTTGCCAATTATCAAGAATGAATACGTGATCCAGTCGTAAGATGTCGTTAGAACAAGACTGTAGACATCAATGTAATTGCTCTCACTTTCAACGGAGAAGTCGTGATGAGCATGGGCGATTCGACTTATCGTTATCACGGAACGACAATAAATTCGTAGCTACACAATAGTCGTCCTTCCCAAGATAGCGGAAAGAAATATGAAGAATAGATGAACATAAATGTACTTTCATTGTTACATTTGAGGAAAAAGAAATATAGGAGACAACCAATATTTATGTTAAATAATACCTGAAAAATAAATTGGATGAAAGATATTTGAGGAATTGAGTGACAACGAATCATCTGACAAAACATAAAGCTGAAATTTTTCAAAGTTTGTTGAGCAAACGAGAAACTATGGATTACGCTGTTGGAATGATGAGAATGAAGAATCCTTATCCAGAATTGAGTGTTGGATTGTCTGCTGTACTGAACAAAAGTCTTGATGTTGATAGACAATCATTATTCCGAAGAAGCGACGATAATCCAATCCATTGTCGCTCATTGACTGAAAGTCACATTCATCAGGATTAAGTGGACAAAAATACACTCCGCACCCCTAGACATGTTAATGTCGAATAGATGCATGCGTGGCGCCACTGGACTACGTCACAGTGTCTCATTGATGCCTTTCCATTTTTCATACACAGGAGAATTGATTCACGCAAACACATGAGTCAAAATAAACGTGCTTCCATGAATTTCATTAACTATTTCAATTCGAATTCAAGCGTTCACGTCAACCGTCGATATTGATTAGTACAATCACGTGGTCACATATTCGTCCTTCGTCATCCCAAGTATCAGTCATCCGTACGTTAGAACAAGAATATCTATGGAAATTTATTCGTGATAAACAAGTTTCAATTACTGTTATAGAGTGATATATTCATGGTTGGAATCGCAAATATAATTCACAACATCCACAAAATTGAATATTACAGATGAATATTGAATCAAGTAATTTTAAGATATATGAATCGTGCTGAAGGCAGAAATAGTTTTAATCAAAGCTTTGCATTGCAACTCCGAGATTCTGTAACAGTTATCAGATGTTCATTTAACATAATACAATTGCAAAATCAATCAACACCACTTAACTTGATGCAACGAAGCGATTAGTTGATCAAAAATTCAATTTTCGCAGCTCTCATTGAACATCAGCGTCAAGATATATCTCGAAGAATTATCCAACATAACTTTGGAATAACTACTTGAACTAGAATCATAACAATTGAAGAATCATTTCTACACAATTCATCATGAAATGCAACGCATCATTTCAGAGTTAACTCGTACTTTGGATAATTTCTCATTTGACTATATAACAATGTTATTACCGTTGAACAAAATACAACGGAATGTTTAGATGAAATGAAGACTAGAAGTAAATTACTTCGTCGTTCACAAACGTGTCGGGAATTATAATCAAGCATCCAACTGTAAATTCCATTTTCACTCAAGCATTCTCCCTTTCTAATTCGTCTGAACAACGCTTTAATATTCCTACGAATCAATTTCATAAATGCAATCGAAAATATCAAATTCGCAGTGTTCCAGCTTGAGAATGACGATCTAAAATTCCGCGAACTGAAATACCTCAAAGAATAATGGGAAAAAAATATAACGGCGAAAATTAAACCAACAACACTATTCATCCAAACTATTTACCTACACAAACTGTCGTGTGCACTCGACAGATAGCACAACTGTTCGAATTTGAAAATTTGCATATTTTTCATTTTCTCTCTTGTACATGCCGTGTATATATAATATATGTATATTCATATGTGTGGTCGTATATTGCAGAAGAATGAAAAATGGAAGTCCCGTGACAACGAGAAAGCGATAAAATAAAAGGACAGGTCTTCAATACCAATGGATTCTCTCTCGTTATTATCTCTATATTTTTTTCTCCTCCTCAGTTTATTTTTCCACAATTTTTCGCCCCTGCTATTTTCTCTCTGTTTCCTTTCATATCATGTTTTTCTTTTTATATTACCCCTTTTCACATTTGTGTGTATATGTTTGTATAAATGTGTATTACTACAGGGAGGAGTATCTCAGTGGAGTCAGTCTGCGTGGAGAAGAAAGTGCAAACCAGGCCAGGTTTGAGTTCTATTGTGTGTCCCGAGATGACGGAGAATGCGCGCAAAAGACCAGACGAGAATCAGAAAAGAGAAGAGAATAGAGTGGAAGTGGATGAGTTAGGGAGAAAGAGGGAATATTCTATGGCATTCATATACATAGATATACAAACATATAATGCTTCTACACATATATGTGTAACTTGCAACGTCTCACTACGACCAATGGACCCTCGTCTTTCTACCCATGATAATATTATGCATTTGACGTCAAGTTGAGTCGAATTGTGCTACGAATATATATAT
>JABMBR010004922.1:0-19863 GCA_018881525.1 Meteorus sp. PSUC_FEM 10030008
TATATTTATATATTTTTTATAGCTGCGATGGTTCAATTAACCGTTAAAGACACGTCATCAAAGAGGCAAAGAGTATCTCAGTGGTTTAGTCACGGTGAAAATATGGAAAAAAAAGTATATATGATGATAATAATGGAAGAGAATTCATAAATATATAATTACATTTAGATAAAATAAATGAATGATAAGAGAAATGTCTTGCATTTGAAATGTTACTTGAACCGTCTAACACGATGACAATTTAAATAGTAAACATAAATGTAGCATCTCCCGACCTTCGTATGATTGCACCAAGCAAGCCTGATGCGTTTAGGTTCCTATTAACAGTAGCAAAAGTATGAAATATGATGCGGGGCGTAAAAAAATGTTGGTGGAAAGCTAAAAAAGATCAGTAAAATGACTAATCGCTTGTAGAATCGGTTACGCTCTAACCGCGGGCAATCCTTCAATAAATATTGTCGGTACAGGAATTGGTTTCTTGCCAGGCCCGATTGCCTGATTACCGGCCGGGCGTGCCACCAGCCGATCTCCAGCCCGATCCTGAATTCACTAAAGAGCGTGAAGAATTAAGATGGATCCCGGCAATGTCATTGGATGGGGATCTGCTGATGTACCTGAGAGCAGCACGCTCAATGGCAGCATTTGCCGGTATGTGTGATGGGGGCTCACCGGACGATGGTTGCGTCGCAGCTTCCAGAGACGACACGACAATCAACGCCCTCGATATTTTACACGACTCTGGATATGATCCAGGTAGGGCACTACAAGCTCTCGTTAAGTGTCCCGTGCCCAAAGGCATCGATAAAAAATGGTCCGAGGAAGAAACTGTGAGTACAGGTGGAAGCGAAAGAAATATAATTAAACTTCCATACTAACAAAATAGCAATAATCTTAATTGTTCGAACTAACATGACAGTGAGTGCGTGATTAATAAGTATTTTCTGTGTTTTTTCCATTTTAGAAACGATTTGTTAAAGGTCTACGACAATTTGGCAAAAATTTTTCACGAATACGTAAAGATTTGTTGCCACATAAAGACACGCCTGAACTCGTTGAATTTTATTATTTATGGAAGAAAACCCCTGGCGCTAATAATAATCGACCACATCGACGTCGACGTCAGGGATCATTGCGACGTATACGTAACACACGTAATTCTAGAGCGGGAACGCCAAAAGAGGAGACTCCAACTCCAACAAAGGATAATAATACCACAACAATCACGACGAACGCAAAGGAATCGTCAGGGGCTAACGAGCCTGAAACACCGTCAGTCGGTGCTTCAGCAAGTAGTAATAGCAATAATAATAATAATAATAGTACAAGCAGCAACAATAATAACAGTAATCCAGGTGGTGAAGTCAGTTCTGTGACAGAAGACGATAATTCGGAGGAGGATAGCGATTCAAGGGATACGAATACGAACGGATCCGCATTTGAACGTTCATGTCAACACTGTTTTTCGACAACCTCCAAGGATTATCAGATAGCCGGCAAGGATCGTTTATTACTTTGCCTGGAATGTCGCTCGCACTTGAAGAAAACTGGAGAATTGCCACCGGCGCAGCCTTATCTATTTCGACCCGTACCTGCGGAGTCGCCAGACAGTCCAGGTAGAATGCGGACACGTAATAAAGCTAAAGAGACACCGCGTACAGCAAGACCGAGACGTACTGGCGGTACAGATACCCCCGATCAAGAGAAACAGCAACAAAATCAATCACAAAATCAACAACAAAATCAATCGACGCCAGATAAGAAGAAAAAATCAAGTCAAATTAAGTTGGAAACGCCTAAGAAGGGACAAAAAAGACCAACTATTGAAGATATTGAAGAAGATAAAGACGGCGGCAAAAGAAAACGTGGTGAACGCCCTGAAAGTCCGACAGAATCGTTGACCACTGATTCTAATTCGCTGATGGATGAGCCAGAGCGCGAAAATGAAGTTGATTCTGCTGAGAATCAGCAGAATAATGGACCAATTGTGAATGAAGACGCTGTATCGCCCGTTGAAACAACGCCTGATGATAATTCCGATCCGACGCCAACTTCAACGCCAATATCCACACCTATTTCAGCACTACCAATTAATATACCGGTTATACATACGTTAGAGAAGAAACCTGTGATTGAGGAATCAACGCCTGAGATTAAAACCGAACCGGAAGATACGCTTTCAATGAGAGAACCAATTCAATTGAAATTGGAGCCTCTGCCTACTGAGTCGGAGATGTCACCAGTGCATGAAGAATCAAAAGAAATTGAGCAGCAACAGCAACAACCACCGCCACCACCACCACCCCAACAACAACCCCAGAATCTACAACATCAACCTCAAAATCTTCAACAACAACCGCAAAATCTGCAACAACAACCACCGCCACCACAGCAGCAACCTCAACCTATTGGAATAAGTGATTTGAGTCAAAATATACCGCGAAATTTATCTCAATCAATGAGTAATCCTATTTTAATACCAACTAATGTGCCGACGGTGCTGCCGCCCACCCAATTACCACCACAGCCACCACATGGATTACCGCTGAATATGCAATATTCTAGTAATATACCGTCAACACAAACTGTTCCGCAAAATTTGTCGCAGAACATTCAATTAACCTCAAATATTTCACAATCGATTCCACAAAGTCTTGTCCAAGCACCAAGGGAAATGTTATCAGCACAAAATATGACAAATCATGCAGATATACAGGCGCCATTACCACCACCGAGCATGGCAGTACCGCCACTCAATTTGAATATACCGCAAAATTTGTCACAAATGTCACAAATGCCTCCTTCACCACAACCTTTGGGTTTGACTGTTATGTCGCAGGATAATCGATTGTCCGACCGTTTGTCTGACGATCGCTTACAAGATCGTAATAGATTATCGGATAGAATGAATGACCGATTGCCCGAACGAATGATCGATAATAATGATCAAGAACGTACACAAGAGCCACCACCAAACTTATTCCAACCAATTCAACCACCACCATTAATACAAAATGACAAACCGCAGTCAATTTATAATTTGGCTGGAACGCCTCCAATGGAGCCTCAGAATCTGAAAATTAAACAAGAAATATTGCCGCCAGATCCCGATCCACTCCAGAGTCTCAAAGAAGTTAAAGTACCCGGATTTCAAGGTGGATTTCCCGGTCCTAGTTTGGATAATATTAAAAAGGATCCAGATGCTGGCAAACCGCCGACACCCAGCAAACATTCAATATTGGCTCAACAACAATTGCAACAACAGCAACAACAACATCAGCACCAACAGTCGGTTCCAATTCAGCAATCAGTTGCGGCATCGCCGACACCTTCATTGCCACCACCACCTACATCAATACCGCAACCTGTAATGCATCCAAGTCAACAACCAAGTCCACACATGGCACATCCATTTCATCCACATCATTCACTCATGCATCATTCGCTTTTCGCTGCGATGCATCCCTATCATCCACACGCCTATCCCGGTTATCCGCCTGTTCCGGTTGGCGCTGGATATCCATCATTTCCACCTTATCCATACGGTCCAGTTCCTCATGCAATCCCACCACCATCACCTCAACGTTCAAGTCAAGAGAGTACGACAATGATGACCGCTCATCATTCAAGCACAAGTTCGAGTGTAACGACACGCGATGAAGGTGAAAATTTAATAGCCACCCATCATCATTCATCGAGCCATCATCAAGCAACAACATTACATCATGACAAAATGATGAGTATATCGCATTCATCGCACAGCCATTCGTCATCGCACAGTTCACAGCACAATAGTCAGAGAAAACCATCGATGGTCTCAGCATGTTTAACGTCAACTAGTTCAGTTCATCATCATCATCGTGCGCCACAACAAATGCCTCAACAGCAGCAACAACAATTACCACCTCAACAAGTACAACAACAACAAATGCAACAGCAGCAACAGCAACAACAAATGTCAATGATTGAACCCAAAGTTGAAGAAATGATTGAACCTGATGCGGAAGAGTCGCCGAGTCCCCGTGGACCCTCACCCGAGCCTAGAATTGAAGACTCCGAGTGTCATCGATCACAGTCAGCTATTTTTCTACGACATTGGAATCGTGGTGAAAATAATTCATGCACTAGGACAGATTTAATGTTTAAACCCGTGCCAGATTCAAAATTAGCCCGTAAGAGAGATGAGAGGTCACGGAAACAGGCAGAAAGAGAACGAGAGGAACGCGATCGTGTTGCTGCACAACAAGCGAGAAAAATGACAACGCCAGAGAAACAACCAGAACCCATTTGTAAACCGCCATCGCGCGGTCCAATGGAACAAGTTGTGTCTCCGTATGACAGATATGCCGCAAGACCTGGTGGATATGCAGACACACCGGCATTGAGACAATTGTCAGAATATGCTAGACCCCATGCGGCGTTTTCGCCTGCTCGACATCCTGCACCACCTGATCCAATGTTACATTATATGTATGGACCCGGTGCACGTGAACGATTGGAATTAGAACACATGGAGAGAGAAAAGAGAGAGCGGGAAATTAGGGAATTGAGAGAACGTGAATTGAATGATAGGTTGAAAGAGGAATTGATGAAAGGAACGCCTAGACCAATGCCTGCACCTGTTGATCCACATTGGTTGGAAATCCATAGAAGATACGCGGCGGCTGGTATTGCGCCAGGACCTTCAGGGCCACCGCAGGGCTTACAACACTTCGGACTTTATGGAGCACCTCCCGGACCAAGTCAACTTGATAGAGAGCGGCTTGAGAGATTAGGTAAAAATCGAATGAAACATTATTTTATTGATAGTTTACACACGAAGAAAGGGTGTTTCCAGATGGATTGTTAGATTCATTTTGATGGTGATGAAATTTAGCTCTCACAATGGAATTGACACTTTTCATCACGTTAATCGAAATTGTAAATGATCAGTAGCATAACTCCAATGTTTATATGAACACATGCGCGAACAGATGAATTGATGGAAGGATTGGTCACAAGACATTTATAGAGACGGAGATCATTTGCGGAGGATTTTGTGATTCGACTAATTTGGAATAATGTGAACACTGAAGCAATTTAACGAAAAGGTTGTCAAACTCTGCTTCCGGTATATCAACTTTGAAATCGTTCAGAGGAATCTCAGATATCCGAAATTGGAATTCCATCTACTCCAAATAGCTTTATTGATCACAGCGTGATGAAAAGTACTGAGAACAGAGAATGCATATAAAACTCAATGTTAAATTAGAAAGCTTGATGCCATGAAAAATTTTACGTCACTACAAAATTCAATCTACAATCTTGACAACGTGAAAGCAGATTATTCCTCCTTTCATTTACTCTTCATTCAATATATTTTTTTATTTTTCTTTTCCTTTTTCTCTGGTGTCTATTTTTGTCCAAAAGTTTAATTGGATTGATGTGCGTATGTAGAAAAAGTACGGCCGAGATGATTGCGTGAGTGTGGGTTCTGATTGAGAATGAATATCTCTATGTGAATGTGCGGTACGAATGTAAGGATTTTGAGTAAGGAAATGAAAGAAAGGAAAGAAAGTGAAAAGAAGAAAAGGTTTGTTGACATTTGCGTACATAGACGTTGATGTGTGCGGGTTTAGGGATTCCGACTGGTGCCGGCGGGGGTCCAGCGGGCGGAGGGGCCGGCCATCCTGTGGCACATCATCATGGCCAGCTTGATGAGCGGTTGGCTCTGGCTGCCGACCCGATGGTACGGCTGCAGATGGCTGGCATCTCGCCCGAATATCATGCTCACACTCACGCGCATACTCACGCGCATACCCACTTGCACCTACATCCAGGAGCACAACAACAGCAACAACAACAGCATCAACACCAACAACATCAAGCGCATCAACAGGCACATCAACAACAGGAAGCGGCTGTTGCCGCCGCTACGGCCGCTGGATTCCCCCTGCCTGGTATGTCCTCAACCAGACGAACCAAAAAAAAAAACAATGCCAAAGATAAATTTTTTCTTTCGTATGCTCATCCATCTTTGTCTTACTTTGTGAAATCCGAAATCAATCAAGATTCAGGATCACCTAGAGGACAAACGTAAAATTCTCCTCAAGCTTTTATACATGAGCAATTTTCAATCCTCATCTCTGTTTCTATATTTTTCAAATATTTCAAGATTTTTCATTCTATAGTGTGAAAATATTTGAAGAAGGGAATTTGTTTCATTTTACTCAGTATGAGATGGGGAATAATAAGAATGAGATTTACTTTTGGCTCATTAGCTTTTTCTCCCCCGTATGTGAGTGGGTTGTGAGTGCAACAAAGTATAAATGAGAAAAACGATTGGAACTGAGAATGGTTGTATGACCGAAATGAAGGAAAAAATATACCAAAATATTTTGTGCTGAAGTGAATTTTCCTATTTTTCTGAATGAATGTGATGACTTGATTATTCTTCTCGATTTTTTGTTTTTTTTTTTTCTCGAACATGAACATTAACAAATTGACGTTTGTGAGGACGACGAAATCCAATAACTAAAAAAGATGTGTCTTTGTATAATATCAAAGACTTTCATGTTTTCTTCTCTAATATCTGTGTGTATCTTTCAGTAACGAATATCAAACTAATAATCATCACTTTTGCTTTTTCCATTTTTTTTATCAATTCGTTCATTTAGCTGCAGCTGGGGCAAATTATCCACGACCAGGTATGATGCAACGTGATCCAACGTTGGCAATACATCCGGCTGAATTACTTGGACGTCCTTACGCTGATATGGCCGCAGCCCATCATGAACAATTGCAACGTCATTTGATGATGGAACGCGAGAGATTTCCACCGCATGCGATTGTTGCTCATCACGAGGAGTACCTCAGGTTCGTGTTGTGAGTTTAAACCAATGTGAAACAATTATTCTACCCATGATAATGAGATTACAGATGAATGAGTGAAAATAAAAATTCACAAGTGTATCATTACACTGAATTAAAATATTGTGGCAAGATGAGCGAATGGAAAAAAAAACTTTGTAACAGCAGCATCAACAAAAAAAATAAATCAAAATCATATTTATGAATTATTGACTAAAGTAATTTTCATTTTAGACAACAACGCGAACGTGAATTGAAAGTTCGCGCTCTGGAAGAAGCAGCACGTGGATCACGACCTTAAGTCACCCTCCGGTTATGGTTTTTAATTAATTTAATAGAAATATATATACATATATGCATATATATTCAAAAATAGAGATATATGTATATATGTGTGTGAGCGTGAGCGTCACTTCTTTCTGGAACATGTTGTGAATTGTCATTGATTGATTTTATATTTCACAATTTTTAATTCACCTGACAAGTTTTGAATTGAAAATATTTGTTTATTAATATTAAATAGAATTTGTCTCATTTTAATTGAATTGATTAAGTTACATTCATAGTCTTGAATATGCGCGCAAGTGTGTGTATGTATGTGTGCGTGCGTGTGTGTGTGTTCACGCCTGAAAAATGTACGGATGCGAGAGTGAGTTCCAGAACGATGTGGTAACTTTTGTGGAAAAACAAAAGAACATTTTTTTCTTTCTCCTTATCTATTATTTCTCCACGAATGATACGAATATGTCCAATGTAAATATGATGATGGTGATGAAAATACGTCAGAGCAGAGAAAAATTAATAATAATAATAAAAGTGTGGAGATAGGCGCGAGAATTAGCAAACGAAAGATGGAATGATGAAAAAAACAGAGAATAACTGAATTTTCTCTTTTTTTTTTAATGAGAAGAGATGGTGAAGAAAAAAAAAAGAAATAACATTAACTTTTGTTTCTTTCAAACTGGTCACGGGACAATTTTTTTCTCTATTTGTTTACGTTTTTATTTTGATTATATTCTTTTTTAATTATTCCGAATAATTATTGTAAATTCCCCACTTAAATTTATTTATATTATACAAATACAATTTATGTAAGTGTGAATTCTTTGTAATTGACGTCCGGAGGCCCCGCAACTAATCTCGATTTCTTCGCCATTAATAACTAGTAATGAATTAATTAATTGATCAATTGAATAATTAATGATAAAGTGAAAATAATTATTAACGATAATCGATGATGAAATCGATTGATAAACGCGATGTGCCTCTTTGGAAATAATCAATCTCTATCTTATTATATAGTATGAAATTTTTCTTCTTCCCTATTTACTTATAATCTTTTTTCTTCACATACTTTCCTCTTCCACCATTATCTCACTTACTCTATTGTCTCTTTTATTATCTCTTCCTTCCTGTTTCAACTCATCGTGACCACAATTTGGGTGCGTGTAAATTGTAAGCTAAAACAATAAAAAAAAATAATAAATAAAAAAAACGATATTCTATGTAACCTAGTTGTTTAACGGATAAGTAAAAAAAAATTTCATACAAAACATGTTGATGTCTATTTTTATATATAACTTTATTATTAATTTTTACATTTTATGTATAAGTATGTCAACGATATCTTTTTATTTTCACTTCCCTTCTGGTGTCATTAAAAAAAGGGGATAGGAGAAGTGAGAAAAGAGCAAAAGCAATGAGTGAAATATGTAATTGGTTTAGCAGATGCGTAACTTTTTGTGGGAATATATATGTGGTGCGAGTGTGCAAGCGGGCGATAGTTCTGTTGTTCTTATTATATGTGGTAATGTGAAACACAGTGAGGGAAAATTATTACCATCATCTATATACTAGACGGAAATAAATAGTGATGGTGTATCGTCATTGACGCGTTTGCTCTCGTTAAGTTCTCATCGTTCTCTGATTGCAATGTATTCAACTTGGAATTGATTGGAGAGTTGATAAATTGTTAATAAGCATAAAGGGAAGAGGAGATAATGTCACGAGGAAAAGAATTACCTGTTCAAAGATATCATGCGAATGCACGTGAGAGAGATCGCACGCACAGGTATATACTTTAACACTAATTGAAAGCATATTCGCACATTGAAATTTGAGGCGACAATTTATTTGGATGATACTTCTATGATTCTTGAACGAAAATCAATGTTCTATTTATCATTCGTATTCATATTCGACTTCATTTTCGATATGCAATCAGGAAATTAAATTATCGCCCGGATGCAATTAATAACGTTGGAGTGAATATGAAAATATATCTTTTAGTTTGTGACTGTTTGACAAAGGAAAATTTTGGACATAGAAAACATTTGAATTCTTTGAAAATACTGACATTTTTGAGCCATCAACAGTATGAAGACCGTCTCTGTCGCATCATTTTGATTCTAGTTGAAACAATTCTGAATTTGTATACGAATCGATAGATTTTTGTTGAAATATAATGAGCGTGGAAGTCTTCGAGGAGAACTACACATTAACCCAAAAGTATGATTTTACATCCACTTGTGGGATCGTCGACGATTCATTTCCATGCAATGACCCATTTTCGTGGTGAAAAACACTTTTACATGTAAATTAGCTAGGAGTCAGAAATAGTGAGAGTGCATGGAATCACTGAACTTGTCTAACTAAACATGCCAACGTTCATTCCATTAACATTAATTATTAGTTGTATTAAATTTGAAAATGTACAGTGTCAATGCTGCATTTGGTATTTTGAGGAATTTGATTCCTACCGAGCCCACTGACCGAAAATTATCAAAGATTGAAACGCTCCGACTTGCCACCAGTTACATTAGTCATCTCGATGCTGTTTTGATTGTCGGACATGTTGATCAACCATGTTCACGACTTGAAGGAAGTTTAGGTGGATTTTATACTCATAAATTTGAAAATAATTCATCTACGAGGCCCAAAGTTTGCACATTCTGTCTCACTATGCGAAAAAAATATGTGAGTCATCCATTTTTTTCCATTGAAATAATTCTGTCATCTAATAAATATCTTATGTTTGTTAAATCTAACATGATTTTTTGTTGCAGAATTTAGCAATTACTTCGCAATTGATTTCGGAATTCACCAGTGAGGAGTTCGTTTTCCCGCCGAAGAATTCCGAAACTTCAAGTATAAATTTCATTTGATTATTCGATCAATATTCAAACCGAGCTTATTACAAATGACATGTTATTTATTTCCATCCATTTAACTTTCGAAAATCGTGCGGCATACCAGCGATTATTCGTGCGGATACTGGAGTCAAGAAACAATTTGTTTTCATAAGTGAAATGCCTCTGAAAAAATCAAAACATTGCTGAAAAAATGTTCCATTCAATTTTCAATAATCATAGATAAGGTTCATCACTAATATAATTGGACGGATCAAAAACTATTAATCAATTCAATAGAAACGGTCAACATAATGATTCACGTAATAAAAATAGCGATTGTCACTCTAATACAAATTCAACAGAAACATCGACAATGCAGTGTCATGAATAAATCATTTCATTTATCTGAACGGACCATCTCAGTCTTTTAATGTTTTCCTCATTTTCTGCTTCTCGTAACGCATTTTATTAACAAAGTTCATGTCCTATTGAAATTAAATGTTTACAACAGATGTCATTCAAAACAGTTATAGCCCATACACAAAAATTGACAGCAGTGATTCGGTGAGCAAAATTTTCTTATGAATTGTCCACGGAAATTTTTCATCAATTCTTCTTCACAATATTGATCGATCGAATTATTGAGGTCATTCGTTAATGTTCTCATGAATCTAAGGGCAATAATGGAATGTGAAATCCTGAAAAGTATCAATTCCATTAAAACCGTCATGAATAATAAAACTACATCCCGCTAACATTTCCCTAACAAAAGCGCATCCGACACATGTCGATTGATTCGTGGAACCATTTCTCATGAATGAAGAACTTGCGTTCTCTTTTTTCTCAATACATATATTCATCCGCCTACATATTACCTACACGATCTCCACCAATCAATAGCAATCAAAAAATACACTAACAGAATCAATAAATGAGAATGAATTCAAGAAACTAATTTTCATCCAACTCGTGGATTTCCCAAATTCAAATGTACATCCATTCAAATTGACCTACTCGCGCGCAAACCTAACAAAAAATATGGCTACTAATCTGAAATGTCCATACTCCGATTAACCAATAAGACCAACCATTTTGTTGACCAAATTAAATCTCGCGTTGAAATTTTAATCAAACGTGTAAAAAACCTCTCCAACCTAACCTGAATAAATTTCCTCCGAAATTTCACGAATTTTCTGCAAAACAACTACAAAAATACATACCCCCCTCACTCAAATCTGCCATTTTGCTGTGTCAAACTCGCGCAATATACAGAAAATCCCCTCACACATACATCCTCATATCAATGAGACAGTGATAACGAGAGTACGGGAAACATAACCTACTGCATACACACAACAAACACATCACTCACACAATTGTGTGCATATTCCTCAGCAGTTACAATCAACAGTGGTGTTGGTGAGCTCGTGTACGAACAAAATTAAAAGAACGCCAAAAAAATAAAAGAAACGAAATTGTGTCGTTAGATAGGTGTTCTTACTAAATTGCAAACTCGTGTGTTGGGATACAAGAAGAATAATTGAGAAAGGAAGAAAGAAAGTGGGGACAAGTGGGAGAGAGAACGAGAGAAGCAGTCTTCACACATACACATACCCAACTTGCAGACGATCGAGCGGGAGGGGGATATTAAGGGACGTGTTGTGTATGTCAGAGCCTTCATGTGTTACAAACTACTGCTATGCCGTCTCATTTATAATCTCTCTCTCTTGATAGAATAAGTATATACACACGTATATACTTAATAAAACAAGACACACAATATTGAGGGTAGGCAAAAGAGTAAGAGAGGGAGGGAGAGAGAGAGAGAGAGAAAAACGAAACAAAGAAGTGAAGAATCAGAATAGGTAAAACATCATTGCAGTGAGAGAGTGGCTTTGCAACCCCCGGGCAAAATCCCGCGGGAGCAAAGCGCAACCAGTTCTCAATACGTTGGGATATCTATTTTTCTTTTTTCTTACACTATCATATGTGTATGCGTGTATTTAATAACATTCGTCTCTGTTATTTTGCCCCAATCACGCATTTTCTCTCTCTCCCTCTCGCTTTCACGTTTGTTTCCTCGGGACCCATTGGTTGTGTATAGTGGAGGAAGTGTGGAGAAGTGAACAGGAAAAACAGAAAGAAATAAGAAGGAGAGTGAGAAAGTGATAGAAAAAAAAGAGAGAAAATACACTAACAGGACTCGCCCACAAGTCCGACAGGACTCTAACATGGTGAGTTTCCTATTTATATGGTTATATTTATCATTTATTTGTTTTGTTTGGTGCATTGTGCTTTTTTTCTTCTGTTGTGAATGTTATTTGCCTAATTTGAATACGATTTGCTATTTTTTCAGTGTCATTTTCTATTTCTTATTCACATCCACATAGAGACGACAGAGGCACAAGTATATAGATGTGTATATGTATAAATATATATATGTACATACATATATATAGATATCATAAATCGGGGTAAAATTCATGTTGATTTCAGGAATTGTATACATATTCTCTGGATATCCAATGAAGATTATTATTCCAGATCAGTTGGGTAATTTATATCGTCTCACGCTTGTTGTCGTTTTTTTTCAGCGGTTTATTTTGTTCATTGTGTTCAGTGTCATTTATTTCCTCATAGAGACACGCCGCACACAGGTGTATATAAGTCAACAAATTGGTGAAATTTTTTCATTTAACCTCAAAATAATGTATTCAGGTAATTGATATACACAGTAATTAGGATGGTTGATATCATACTACTCGAAAGTTATTGAGTTTGTTGATTAGAGTGTTAAAATTCGTTCAATTAACTGTCTTGGATGGCATTCATTTTATTTGCCATATGCAGTTGTATAGGTGGTGTGTACAGTCATGACAGATGTTGAGAATTATGTATTTCTAACCTAAGAAATATACTGATGTGTTTATAGATGTGTTCGGATGAGGGACCAGTTATTACAAGATGTTTCATTCATATTTTCTACAGTTGGAATTATTTCTCTCAATTTTATTCAGAAAATGTCTTGTCAATAATATTGTAGGGTTCAACTAACCCCCCCGGTCGACAACGACGGCACTTACACATATCAAAGTACAATTATTCTCTGTTTACAAAATCGACGTTCATTTTTTTTGTTTCTCGTTGAATCGTGTATTACATTTTTCCATATTTCTCCTCCCGGATCCCTCTTTCATATACAAACACTACGAAGATCCTATTCATCAATTATATCCGACTCATTTCCTTGTTATATTATTGATGAGAAAATCAATGGCATCTTGGTTTTGTTAATTTTTCCAAAATTATTTTGACCATATACACTAAGTGGGTGTATATGTATTTATGCGTGGAAAAGTGTCAAATTCAGGTGACTACGTGGGAAATTATGGAAGAATTTGATGTTGATTTTTCATGGTGAAGAGTTTATGCATAGCTGTCATAGAGCTTGGTATCATCACTATTTCTATCTGTACAATTTATATTCTTCGCATTCATTCCCCTCATTCAATTTCATTTATCACGAGTTCTGTATCTATTTTTGTTTTTTTGTTTCTCGATTCGTTAGAGGACAGGACAGTTTTGTTTTGCCATTTGGCTTTTGAAAATGTGTGTGACAGAATGTAAGCAGCGATACATGTAACCTTCGTTACACGTTCACTAATTTACAAATATTCATAGAAAGTATATTTATCTCATGTTTAAGCATGAAGGAATCAAATTGAAAGTTACTGTTTCGCAGGATTCATTGCGTCTCCAGATTAATTGATAATTCATTAAACAAAGATCTATCAATCCATCCGATGTTAACCTAGAAATTAGAATAATAATTTCTCTTTATAGCAATAATTTTATCTCTTCGTATTTTGTAGCACTTTAGGTTATGTCATAATTCCAAGAATGGCCATATTTTTTGAGTCTGCTCTATTTCGAGTGCCTCTAACTGTTGTACTATTGCCATAATGTGGACAACAAATGAGAATGAAAACTAGAATCCATCTGCGAATAATCATATGTTATAGAGGGAACAGTAAAATGGTTCATTTTCAGGATTATACATGGAATTTCCTTTCGAATTTGCAGAGTTCAGCATCAACAGGAGGTACTGAGGGGTCTAGTCCTTCCTCGAGTCCTGCATCAGCAGCAAGTCAAGCAATGTCGGCACCAAAGTATGGTACACTCGTGCCAAATCGTATTTTTGTTGGAGGAATATCGGCTAGCACCAGCGAAGCCGAACTGGCACAATTATTCTCAGCATATGGCAATGTTAAAGCAACGAAAATAATTTCCGATCGAGCTGGTGTATCGAAAGGGTATGGATTTGTTACATTCGAGACAGAAGAGGAAGCAAAGCGACTCCAACAAGAGGTAGAAACATTTCTTAAATTTACAATGTTCAAAACATTCATGCGTATAATCATTTATTGTTTTTCACAGTCGGAATGTATCATACTTAGAGAAAGAAAATTGAATATTGCGCCGGCAATTAAAAAACAGCCTTTCAACAGATCGTTCGATGGTGGCTCAGGCTCGCCGCCAGCTGTGCCTACAAGTCCATATTATTACACGAATGGTTAGAAATCTATTCGTCTTAATTTCAAACAATGCAGTGCATCGAAAAGTCAAACACATGACCAAAATATGATTTCCGACCGTTTTAGGCATGGGACTACCATACCAAAATGGTTTAACATTCTACAATGCCGGAGCACCAGCGCCAGGAACTCCCTTGGCACCGCCAACGGATCCAACAGCTATTTATCAAGCTGCCGGAGTATTTGGTAATCAATTTCAATATCGTTAGAACTGTATGAATGATCATTCAAACTGTTTCAGATGAGATAGAATTTTGTTCCATAGAAAATTCTCGATAAAAATATTCCCATACAAAAACAAGAGTGAATGTGAATCAAAATTTGGATTTGTTTATCACAAAATTTAATTCAGTTAAATTTTTCTAACTTTAGAAAGAACAGTTATTGATTGATATAGATTTTAATGTGTTGATGGTTTGCATTCTTCAGGTCCACAAGCAGCTTCTGCTCATCAAACATATGCACCTATGATGTATCCATGTCCAGCGCCATCCTTAGCGTATATGCCACAGCAATATCAGTATTCTCCAATGCCGGTAAATTAAAAAACCAAAATTTATAACTTTCTCATCAGTATTTGTTTTCGTTGAAGAAAAAGAACAGTATTCACTTCTTCTAAGGATTTTATTTTCCTTTTCACTTTCACCTCCCTTTTGATGAACACACCGTTAATGTCCCCAAAATTAATTGAGAATAGGCTCATAAACACACAAACACACAGACACCCAAAACTTATTTCCTCTATTCCATTAATTAGTTTCATACTAACAAAGCACGATCGAAACAATCGCCGACAATACTTAAAGTGACTAATGCATAATTCATTTTCTTTTTCTTACACATAAATGATTATGGAATTCAAAATTGATCAATTTTTCTTTATTATCATCATTCTCCTCATTTGATAACACCATAATTCTGTTCCTCTCATTCGATTTTGAATTAAAGGATTAAGACCTTCATTTAATTGATGAATTAATTTTGATTAGACGTAGGTTGAATAATTCAAATTATTAATTCTTGCAAATAAAATTGGCATTTAATATTGTTGAATGAGTGTTTTTTTTTAAAATGTACGTGTTTGTTGGTTACGGTTTTTTTTGGGACAGACAAACGGTCTGATGGGGGAAGCTATTCCACCGGCCTTTCTACCAAACCCTCAACAAATGCCTACTTATGTACTTCTCGACGCAATACAGTATTGAGGTTTAAAGGTACTCGATATACACTAGAAAAAAAGAAACAAAAAAGAAATGAATAACAGTGTTAAAAGCATGAACGACCAATTCTCCAATGTCTATCTTTTCTTCGCACGTTTTATTGTCCATTTCACAGGCATGCGCTGCAGCAATACAACGACAACAAGTTATAGCTTTTTTCTCTTTCAAATTGATTTGTACAAGGCAAGAGTCTAGTGTCATTCGGGAAACGAGAAAGAAAAAACGATGCAATTCAGACGATTATTTCTGTGGAAAAATAGGATAGTGAATCGTTGTGAAATTTTCTGGATTGCTCTTTATATAGTTGGAAATGTAAATGAAATTCAAACGTCACTGTACAACAAAGTTCTCACGTGGAAATTTTTTGTTGTTCCAATAGGGTTGGGGATCGAAAACTTCGTTGTACGTGGCTTGAAACAATCGTTGGAGAAATTTTAATTTGATAAAATTATGAGCCATACTGTGCTTAAACCACATTGTACAAAGAGAAGAAAATGTGCTGAATTGAATTAGCATCATTACATAATTAAAATGAAAATTCCTCCTCAGAATCATAACTATCTCTTCAAACTCTCATCGTTTCCCCAATTCTACACTTCTCTTTGTATAGTATGGTTTATGGCTTAATCTAATAATGGAATCGAAACTTCCACCAACTTCTAGTTAATGCTCGTCCAACAATGCCATACTCAACATTTATTCGATAACAAAACAGCCTTCCGCGTTTCAAATGCATAGTAGAATATTTTCGAAGTTTCAACATGATCCATCAAATTATTTCGATGAAGAAGAATTCCTAAAAACCTCTGTTTCAACTAATTTCACCAGACTCTCTCCTTACATCCAAAACAATTATAAGTATTAATTTAGTATTGCTTGAAGCATAAACATTTCTTACGAAGTGCATTTTAGATCCCGTAGTATATTGAATCTAACTTCATTGAAAGAAACGAGTATCCACTGCTTCTTATTAATGAGAAAGGAGAGGGTGGAAAAAACACATTTTCGCTGTTTATCATCAATTGTGATATTTGAATACCAAATAACCTTGAATAATTTTTTTCATGATCAGATTCTTCTCGACAATTGAAGTTCAATGAATAATGTTCTCTTCTTTTACTTCCCTTTTCTCATAGTATGAGTCGTATTACGCTGGAGCAGCTGGTGCTTCACCATATTTTTATACAACGAGTACACCGACGAGTAATGGAAGTGGTGGTGGCGGCGTTAGTGGTGGTGTCGGTTCATCAGCTGGCGGTGGTAATGGCGCAACTGGTGCAACTTCACCAGCTGCAAGTATCCCACACGGTATGCAGTCACTACCACCAGCCCCAACACATTATTGTACGACAACAGGACCCCCAACTGGTGCACCAACACACCATCATCATCACCATCCATTACAAAGTGGTCCTGGTACACCGCAACAACTCGATCATCCGTTCTATGGTTATACTGCGGCAGGTCCGCCTCATCCACCGCCACCACATTCGCATCCACAGCAACCACCGCCACCGTCACAACATCAACAACATGGCGGACACATTGGACTCGGGGATCAGCAGCTACTTCTCTTTACGACTGACGCTACGTGCCAACAGTCTGCCAACAGTTCGGATGGCCAAGCCATATCCCAGGAGGTGAATTTCATATTTTTCCTTATTTATTAATGTACTTATGATTCAGTTCCGACGGATCAATCACTTAGACGTGATGAAAGTTTGAATTTACTGTGAAATTCTAGATTGAAAAATGTTTCAACTTTATTCTTAACGATCAGCTGCAAGGATATCTTGCGTTATTCATCAAATGGTGAATTTCTAGCTAGCTCAAAATATTGATCCGTCGTTATGACAATCAGAGAAAAATTGGTTGAAATAGATTTGAACTAAAGAACAAATGACAAAATCATAGGACACACGCTCTGCGTCGAGCCATTCTGAGCACCAATCACAGCCACAGTCAGGCAGCAACAATAACAACGAGACTACTCACCTATCGACTCCGCTAACCCCATTAATGCCCATAATGCCCTATAAATATCCAATATCGAATCGATATACAAACTATCATCCATTAACCCTCCATCCACAAAATTCACCAATGTGCCCAACAACACAAACAACAGATACAGACGACGCGGCCGCGAATCCAATGCACTGTCGTGCCATATTCTACCATCCAGTATTCATACCAAATCCATACAATACACCCGGTGCAAGTCTCTTACCAACACCACCCGGTCTGTATGACACCCCTAAGATCCGTGATAGCATCAATCACACAAACAAATCGCCATACAATCACGGTAGAAATCAAAATAATTATAATTTATTTTCAACGGTGCATCAAAATGCATTGACAAAATCCACAACGAAATTTCCATTAGCACGTGCTAATAATCCGCACAATCGCCGAAATAATCCAAATGCAACACCACCGTGTTACGCTCCACGATTAACAAATTCCAGTCTCTCTTACAAGTTACCAAATACATTTGTTAATGTACGCAACAACGGTGATATCTATTCATCGCCGCCATCATCGTCATCACCATTAAACGCACGGCGTAATTTGAATTCTGATTTTTCAATAAAACGTAGTAATAATTCATATATTAATAATACCAAACATGATTCACATGATAATAACAGTTACAATAATGACGTGACTTGTAAGAACGAAGCTGGAAATCACTCTGATAATAAACCATTAAGTCCACCACCAGCTCCCTATTCCCCAATGACACATCCACTCCCAAACTTGTCCCCTCCTAACCTTCAGGTGCAATTCTACACCACCCAGAGTCGATATCAATCTCAAGGTCAACAAAGTCATCATCATCAGCAACAACAACAGCAACCGTCGCAATATCAACAGCAGCAGCAACAAAGACGATACGGTACAACTATGTCAAGTCAAATTGGATCATCAGGTCGCAGATCAAATGATAAATTCAATACATCTGGAGGACAAAGTGTCATGTTGAGAAATAATAAATTCAAAGTTAATGGAATGATGCAAAACGCTGGAAAAGTTGTTGAAGAGGGTCTTGGTGGTGCTGGTGATGCTCAACAGACTGTTGGTCGAATGCCATTGACTCCACCTGGTACACCACGTAATTTACAAGACTCAAATCAGATTACTGATGCGTGCCATCAAATGCAAGCACTCACATTATAATAATCGGACTCAATAACTATCTTTTTTCCCTCGTTTGAGATTGTTGGTGCATCGACAAAGTCATTAATACGTTGTTGTTTCTTGTTGTTTATTGAGTGATTCTTGGGGAGGAGAAATGTTTAGAGAGAGTGTGTATGAAATACGAGAAGCGTATTGGAAAGAAAATTAATAGATAATAATTCACGTGTGTTTGTGCGTCTACGAGTGCATATGGAAATGAGAAAAAATGTGATCGGGGAGAAAAACACCGACATTCATTTGTGTACGAAAGCAAAACTAACAAAAATGGAAAACGGTGATACATTTTTGTCGTGTTTTGCAAAATTAATTTTGTTTGCTCAATAATTGTGTTTCACCTCGAATATACGTCGAATGTGTTCAGGTGGGCCTCGACAAAAAGAAAAAAAAAGAAGCAAAAACCGATAATAGATAACACCGCTAGATGTTGCGATTTCAATTCGGATGTTTGAAAAAGAAGAGAAATGAAGGAACAGAATAAAATATGAAGCAATTATCAGTGACGGCCTACCTTAAATCGACCTGAACTTACTTCACAGCAGGGAATAAATTTTGAATTCCAATTTTTACATATTCTCTCTCTCTCTCTCTCTCTCTCTCTTTCTCTCTCTTTGTGTGTCTCTCTTTCCATCTCTTTCTCTCTCTCACTCAAATGTTATCAAATTACGAAACGACAAAAAAAAAGTAAGAACAAAATACATGATGTATTTCAATTGTGAATGATTAATTGAGCTCAGTGATAAACTTCCTTGGCATATTGAATGGATGAAGAAGCGAAAGAAAAGTTGAAAAACTAAAAAATTGCAAAAAAATGGAAAAAAAAATCTTTAATACTTCCTGAAAATCGTTATATATATATACACATACTTA
>JABMBR010004923.1:0-19852 GCA_018881525.1 Meteorus sp. PSUC_FEM 10030008
AATAATAACGATAATAATAATATATGTTTACATGTATTCAACCGTATGTAGGTGTGTGTGTGTGCGCGTGTGTGTGTGAATGTGTGTGTACGTGAAATGCGTCGTTAACAAATATGATATGTAATTTCTCTTCACAAATATCAACGTAAAGAGACGTGAAACGAGTGAAGAAGGGATGGAAAATATGAAATATTGAATAAAAAATAATATCGGTGTATTGATGGTGGAATTGAGTGGGTGAAGGGGTAAATGGTGGAGAAAAATTGAAAAATTGAAGGAAGAAGTGTTATGCACATGTTTGTGCATCGTGGTGTATATACTCTGTGTGAATTAACAATTATTTGATATAATTGATCAATGACCTGATGAATAATTTATATTTTTCCAGGATTTTGTTTTCAATAATTTATGACTATTTGTATTATGTTGACATGAGTAATTAGGAAGTGTTGTGAGTGCTCATGTGTTACGGTTATTTTTATTTTTCACATTTATGGTAAATAAATGTATAAACTGTGACACTGGAGATTACCAAGGTGCAACAAGGATCATGTGAGTAGAATTGTTAATTGTTTGAGATGTTTATTGGTTTCGATATTTTTATGGATTATGGAGGGAAAGTTTGTGAAAGAAGGGGAATGAGGGATAGAGAATTTTTATTTGCGTGTTGTATGGGTTTTAGAAAGAGAGATAGGAGGAAAGAAGAATAATAAACAAAAAATAAAAATTTATGTGCGCATAGGGGTTTTGCGTCGATTCGCCGGAAGAAGATGATGAGCCATTGGCCGGATGGTAACGAAGAAGGGGATTTTCATTATAGCGAGCGGCAAGACATCTTGATATAATATTGCTTGTGAAAGTGTGTGTTTCACCGGTTGTTTACATTTTTAAAACGTGGGTTAATAAAAGGCGCGATGACAGTTGTATTCATTACACATCATGCCTACATGATCGTATAATTTCTCGTTGATGTTATTTTATTTGACATTCCTTTTCTAGTTTTCTTCCTATTTTTTTTTTTTTTTTTGATTATTCAACAATTTTTTTCCTGCTCTGTGCATGTTTGCACATTTTTGTCTTCTATTATCGCGAACTTTGAAAATGATCCTGATAAACTATCAAATTTCCATCGAAAACACACGAATTTATACCTCAGTACATTTCTTTGCGTTTCAAAAAATTCACATGTTTCGCGTTCATTTTCGTCAGACTGAACATGTTCATGATTCTACTTTGCGAGTATTTTTGTGTACAGATTTTTACCAGTTTATTAATCCTTCGATTGAGTCTAAAATTGTGGAATCAGGAGTGTGATAGTGAGTCTGGCATCAATCAGACAAAACTTATGATTGAATTCCACCATCAATCGATAATTCTTCTGCTTCTACAGTTTAATCCCAATTTCCTTTCGCACGCGTAGAAGCACTATTTTAGAAATTGTTTACCATTGGAGTCTTGTTAATGAGAACTAACAGTCACGATAAATACTCTTGGATTTGTCTAACTGATAGATAAATCCAAACAGAAAATTATCCAACTATAACTCAAGACGTGCCACAGAAAGAAAATAATCACAATCGAGAAAAGGGTGTGACAATGATTGTCACGTCTTATGAATGACTGTTTGTAATGGTTACATATGTTGACGATTGAAAATAGCGATGAACTTCACTGTGTTGAAATCGATTTTCGAGATGTCTACAACTGTAGTAGACAGCGTCCTTCACCTGCCCTTTGAACTTCACCCGTTTCTATCATAAACAAACACATATTGATCAAAAATATGATTCATCTTTATTAATCGTTTTCACATTTATGACTCATGAATTATCCATTTCATTCACATTTTCACAGCCTCTGAATTCATATTTCTACTGTTATAAATTATTTATTTACAAATTTATATAAATAGCAAAAAATGTTGGAAAATTTCGCTGTGCAAGATCCAATAAAAATGATTGAAACCAAAATTTTCCCTATAGAGCTTCCAACATTTTATTTTCTAATACCGATCAATAATGTGATCAAATCGAATTTGATTATTATACCAATCTATTATTCATTGGCGACCAAATATTCATATAAATAAATGTTGGTTATCAATTGTTCGTTGTTATATTTACCGTCAATGAGTTGACGAAGAATCGCGACATCAATTGATTAGTTGTTGGGTTACGACGGGTGAGGTGGTGGTTGTGTCTGAAGACTGGGATAGGGTGGTGAATTCTTTTTATAGACGCCACTGTACGGGAAAAATATTGCAGGGAGATTCGATCGTGTACTTGAATGTGTGTGTGTGTGTGTGCGATATAGTGAAGTCTGATGTATTATTCCCCGCGCATTTTCATCCAACAGAAAAAAAAACTTATACAGGGATACACACACGTATGAACCTTCACAGGAAAACAAAACAAAGTAGAGTCCCCACCGTGGTGTATGGCAGTGCTGAAAGTAGATGGATTAATGATACATACGTGTAGAATTGAAAATACTTTGTAGAAACATGTTGATATTTTTATTCGAAATTTTGTTTTGTATCGACGTTGCTATGGAATTGTGATGAATTGGGGAAATACTTGGGAGATTCAGGATTATGATAAAAAATATTTTCTAAATAATTTTGTATTATTTCGTGGTGGACAATATTCATGAGAATTGATCCGACTTTATTCTACATTCGTGTAATTTCATAAAATCTGCAGTTGAAATGTGTTATGTTTTTCTTTTTTTTTATTCAAATGAGTTCGAGCATTGGCGGTAGGGTAGGAGTATTGATTTTCTCCAAATGATTAGTGAGACCATTCACAATATTTCTCAAGTGATGTTAACGCATGTTTGTGTTGTCTTTTTTACACTAATAACACTTGGACAATTTTGCAATCAGTCATATTTCATGTGTGGATTTTTTTCTTAAACTGTTTTTCCTCATTTACTCGTTTCTCCAGTATCATTCGTGTGATGGTAGTGTATTTAAGATAATCGAACGATTAATTATATAGGACGTTTATTTTACTGTGTAGATTGACAACATTCCGAAGAAGAGACAGTGAAAAAATAATGTCGGACGTAGCACGCAGGATTTAATAATAAATGTTTGAGTTACATGCGATGGACTAATCAAGTATCTGAGCTGAGATATTTTCTTGGTAAAAACTCAAACATATGAGCAATTTGTGATTGAAGTGAATTTTAATTAATTACAGAAATTTTAACATGGAATTCGTCATTGAAAGAAATTGAATTCATATTTTCATGATGAATGATTTATTATTTTTGATGCGTTATTGATCGTGGCTTAATGAGGTAGATTGACATTGTACCATTCCACACGCACGTGATAATTCTCCAGTGTGTTGTCGCCTGACGATTGATTGTGCCCAATTTAGGTGGACCAATGATAGAGATAAATTGTTATATTATTTATTGATATGGAAATGTGGTAGATGAAAATTGGGAGTATTGGTAATTGTTAATCAGGATTTCGAGGAATATTGTTAGGAATTGGAAGAGGAATATTTGAGGAATGGTATTGATTGATATTGCGCAGTTGGAGTTTTATTTCTTAGATTATTAGTGATGAATTTATGGACTTGATACAGTGTTGATGACCATATTGTGAATGAGGGATTATCCATGTTTTGCATGCAATTGAATTTGTCAATTTACAACTAATCCAATCAACTGATTGGCTCTTATTTAAATCCAAAACAAGGATTCCTGCTGTGGATCTAATTTTTCTGAAACGCTTGCAAATATCGTGGGGATTTAAATTTCTAGTGATGCGGATTCTGGTGAGAATTCAGGTAGACATCAATTCACCGTTCGGTCGAATGTTTTTGGAGGTTTCTGTATGTCTGGAGTCCTCTTCCAGTGATGAAATGGCAGGTCTGAAACACACGTGATAATTTCCCACCTCAGCTGTGTCTTTTTCATCGATGATAGAAGAGGAAAGTAAATTAACTAAATACAGAATATCATTACAATTAATTTTTATCAGATATTTCACCAAGATTGAATTACTTGAGCAATTTTTTTTTTCTCTTTCAAGCTTCTCACTTCTTCTTGTGTAACTTCTCTGCACTTTACGTGCATTAGCACATCTACGGCCTCTAATGTTGTCGCATAATACCGATACATTTGTGTGTGTCAACGCCAAGAGAAGATACGACTTTAAAGCCATAGAATGTTTTTCCCTTTTTTTTCCTCCCGCTGTTTTTTTTTTCATTTTTCCATCCTTCAATTCGATACATTGAAAATCTGTCAATGACATTTCATCCACCGGATATTGGTGCGTTGATTCATTTCATCTTGACAATATAACTTAACGAGTAGTGAATGTACTTGTACGTGTGTATGAGTGTTGCATTCATGTGAGTGAACCGCTTTGCGGTATTAACATTAAGTTAACTTGAATTACAAAGGTCGACGATTGCGCGTTGTGAAAATAGAACGATTGGCGTAATCGCACAATTGCTGTGAAAAATCATAGAATTATTATTTGAGGTTAGATTATTGACAATCGGAAACGTACTATATAATAGGGTTGTGTAAGAAAATAATGTAAATTAAATTATCAAAGGAGGGTGGGGGAGGTGAACGTTGACCTGATGACCTACCGCAATATCTTTTATCAATTATCTACAGTGATCTGCACTCTCATATTTATGCGTGCAATAATAATTATTTTTTTCTTCCCATTTTCATCGTTTCTTTCATTCATTTAAATTTCAAATCGCTCAATAGAAATATCATTGAATAAAATTGAGAGTGAATGTATGTTAACGTATATATGAGGGGAAATGACTGTTACACCACAATATCACGTGAGTGAGTGAGATGAAAAAGAGAGTTCTCTACCCTATCGGCATGCTATCGGTGGAATCCGGTTTGACCCCTTAACGTTGTCGTCGTCGTTGTCGTCGTTGCGTTTTTACTTGCTCTCGCTGCGTGTTCTTCAACATCAGAGAGGGGAAACTCATTTTATAAGTTGGCGCATTCTGCAATCCTGCGCGCGTTGTTCTGGTATTTCAAGGCCACGTGAATCGCACAAGAAGTGTTTGTACAGTCTGCAAACGATTAGGGTGAAAATAAGAAAATGTGAAGAAAAAGGATGAATTACCACACAGTAATATATTATACATGAAATATTATTTACATTAGTCTTTCATGTCTGCATTTAGTTTTTTTGCAGTTGTTTACATTGAGCAAAGCAATGAGGAGAAAGGAAGCGAAGCGAGAGACGAAGAAATCGTATTTTTTCGTTTGTGAAATAAATTAATGTTGATAAAATTCGTGTGTTTGCGCAAGGTCGGTTAATAAACGACGATATTATTGTCTGATGTGAATGTGCGCGCGCGTCATGGCGGTCAGAGTACCCTGAAGCAAATTCGGGACGTGACTATTTTTCGCTCGTGATGCAATCGTGGTGCGATGCACCTACTCCTTCCTCTATGCAACCGATGCGAGGCCGTCATATGTTTTCCGGTGGGTTAGTAGGCACCATTTAACGCTCTAGATATACAACCACGCTGTATATCTGTATATTTAACATGCATCTATGTATGTGAATGTGTATATACCAATATTCTGTATAGATTTTATGTACAAGCGTATATATCAACGTTTGCTTCAATATTAGAACATGTCCAGTTGTATCTAATTTTTGTTATGTCTTTCCTTTATTTCGCCGGTTTCATTTCTGCAATTTTTTCCCGTCCGTGTAATCGTGTTACACCGGTTTGTTTGAGAACTCGTCTCTTGTGCTCGATTTTGTGCATTAATTGCATCAATTATAAAGAACCAGTCTACGCCCCAACATCTCACGAATTAAATAAATACAAGCGCTCTTTGCGTTGGTTGTTATGAGAGAGTTGTTCTACAGCGTTCAACAGAGGGAGTGAGCTGAATTATGTAGGAAAAGAATTGGAAAAAGTGAGAAAAGACAAACGCGAGCGAGAGTGAAATTAAAATGGAGAGAGAGGGAGATAAGTTATTAGTTATTCTTATTTTCATAATACCACCTTGGGGCATTTCACTCTTACTTTCACTTATTTCGTATTAAATTTTACAGCGTCCTTTTTTTTTCTCTTTATTCTATTCATTTTTTGTTTATTTAAATGTGTTACTCCTGTTTTATAAATGTGCCAACTTCATGATTAGATTTATCACCATTTCCAGTTTATTTCATCCACAATTGCGTCTATGGTTTTATCAAGTTGATCACCATGAAGTTTTCTATTGTGTTAATTAATTGAATTTTCGTGATATGGTGTATGTATTCGTAGGAATATTTTTTGCGTAGTAAATGAAACTGAAAATTATTTCTCATGTGTAGATTCTCGAATATTTTTTGTTTTTATCGGTCACGAATCCTAATTTCATCGCCTGACGAAAATTGACATCGATATTCATCCACAATTTTCTTTCACAACATTCATCTTTGTGGGAATAATCATGAATTTTACACATAATCGAAGAATTATCAGAAAATAAGATGTGAAGTCAATTTTTTCGATCTGTAGTCGTGGAGAAAAAAGTGATTATCACAACGTTGAATTTTCCTATTCGGTTAACCATATTACGTAAAATCCAATTTTCTTCATAATGTAAAGTTCGTGACGAAATTCTATTAGAATAAAAAAAATAACGAAAAAAAAATGAAGAGAACGGGAAAGTGTCATAAGTTGGTGTATAAAATATATTGGATAAAAAAATGTATTTTTCTTTTTTTTCTTTTCGTTTAATGTGATATCTGCACAAATTTTTAGTACAAACATTATAGAGTAAATAGACAAAGTCTTTTTGGCGACATTTTGATAAGCTTTGTAGATATACAACATAAGTGCAATATGTGCATATAAAGTAAAATAATATGAAAAATAAATGAAAGAGGGTGAGGGAGTGAGTGAGAAAGATGAGAGGGACAGCGACGATATGGGTTTTACGCGACGACAGCGCAATGCCTAGTCGCATTCAGTGGTTCTCAAAGCGCAACGTAGTGATATCGTATCTTCATTGCCTCGTTCATAATCTCACAGCGGGTTATGTATGTATTGCACCAGCAGATTCACTTCACGTGTGTGTGCAAGTGAGGGGGAGATAGAATACACATAGAGACGCGTTCGTGTGTACGCCTGCGCACGAGTCCCACATTCTTCGCCTGCATCCACACCACGAGGTCACTGGCGATAAAGGTCAATAACTATTTGTCCGGCAGACTGCGCGCGCTATTATATCAATCTACACACAGTCACGCAACATATACACACATCACACTCAACATTCACATTTACTATTAGTTATTGAAGAAGATAACAAAAAAACGAGAAAAAATAATTGTAATTCAATATTTTCAACCTATTTCCCTATACACATTTTGTTACCGCGTTTGTTTTTCTTTTCTTTCCCATCGGCTTTTCAGTCCATTAAAGTAAGGTTAAAAAACATTGAGAATGTGTTCCAAAATAAATATATGTCGGCAATATGTCGTAAGATTATTTATCCAGTTGGATTCCTGCACGAAAAAGTAGGGAAAAAAAAAATGGAGAAATAACATCAAATGAAGTAATGAAAAAAATTCTTTTTGTCACTCTGCTTCTCTTTCCATGAATTAGAATGACACCTGCGCGGGGAAGGAAGTGCGTCAGTCATAGACGGAGGCTGGAATATTTTTTTTTTTTCACACAGTACATTTCGTTATTTTGCAAGTTATTGAGAGACAGCGAGAGATACTTCTACATTCAGATGTATTTGCGTGTGCTGTGCATAGAGAGCTAAACATTGACAGAAGAGAAAGAGGGAAAATGGGAGAGGAGAGAGAGCGAGCGTGAGAGAAAATGATTTTGCACGCATGACGTCACCCGTCGTATCATTTTTAGACTCATATACGGATGCGCGCGCCTATATACCCAGTGCCGAGAGTCGGCGCGGCGCGATGCAGTCGAGTCAATGTACATATACATGAGACAATGCGGGAACGCGGGTAACAAACACAGTTGCACATGCAGCAAATGAAGTATATACGTGTGGATATGTCGATGTATACATGTATTGAATTCGCGCCATCTATCTTTGATCATCACAAGTTTTTGAATGAATTCATGGTTGCATATACACGGCAACACATGTTTATTTCACATATATAGTTGTGAGTATCAGTTTGCACGTTGGCTGCATAAGATATATGTGTAGCGAGGGCACAGAGTGAAGTTGGCAAACAGTTGAGAGTAGGGGAAATAGGAGGAGAACAAACGAGTCACGACGAGTCGGTCGTGTGCGAGTCCTATGTTTTTATGTTGGTTAGTAGAAACAACTGAATCGTCGATGCGTCGCGACAGTTGCCGGCCGGTTTCTGCGCTCGCGTTTAACGCGCTTTCCCCAACACAGTTCTACTAGTCATTTGTACAACATTTACTCGGCGTCAACTATTGTCGTATTAGTTTTCACATTGCGGCTTGGATGCAGGCAAAAAGATGGGCTGCCGTGATGACTGGATGAGAAGCAATTTTAGTGTGGCTGGTTATATATCGGAAAGAGAATGGCGAATAAAGGAATATGATTGGCGCATTTCTCGAAAATAGTATGGCTGATGGGAAAAATCATAATTGAGAGTTAGAAGAAAATAAAATGTATGACTGTAAAAGCGATTGATTGTTCTGATGTTATGTAACTATGAAATATAAGAATTCGAAACATAGAAACGCTGCACTCACCTTGAGTTCCCTCCCGTAGTGAAGTGGGCTGCAATTGATTCAATAGGAATCATGGGAAGTTCCTGTGGGTGGTCCAGAAATTTGCATTGTAGAAACAAAGAGTCTGATACAATCCAGTGGGAGTCGGTTGGACAGATGAGGGGTTGGTATTTCACTTCAACTCGTTTCCTCGATTTCTACTATTGTTAAGCCCTCGCACTACTTTCATAATGACAACAGCTAACTCTTGGTAGTTAGCGTTATCTTTATTTATGAATTGGTTCCTTTTATGTTGCGTCTCCTTGAGCGGCAGTGTACGCTGGTTTACGAAACCATACACCCATACTTTGTAAAGTGATTCGAATCAAACCTCTCCGAATGTGATATCTTCCCGTCCAGGTTTTCCTTCGGGGTGTCTGTTCTATAAGAAATACAGAACTATCACTTCATCTGTGAACCTAGGTCCTCCGGGTCCACGTTGAGATGATTTTGATCAATAAATCCCGAAAGAAAAAAAATCGGAGCTGCTCTCCACTTAACAGAAATTATATAATCAGTGAACCAACTTCTATATCCAGTGGTTCCAGTCCCCTTTACATGATTTTTATAGACATATGAAGATCAGAGTGGTCACAAAAGGTTCAGGCTCACAGAGGGGAAGTATTAAATGTGTAGGTATGCGAGGACCACTCTAATTCTCAGTAAGTTTTTCCTGTATTGAATAAGACAATTTTCCACTCGGTTTGTACATTTCAGGTTTTTTTGTCCAATGATGAAATATATTGAATTTAATTTAGACTACAATATTAATCATCGCCTATCTGACTGTCCAAACTTGAGCATTCACAAGCAAAGTGATATATTTGTTCTCTTTGAGCCGCTTTACCGAGATTCAATCCGTCTTCCTCTGGGACACGATATTTTCCTTCTTTAAGTTACATACTTTTGGCGATTCACTACTTCCATACGCAGTTGCTTGAGATTGCAAAGAACGACAGGATGTAAATGACTCAGGTTCCCAGACGTGAGGAGGCTTTAGAAAAACTTTCGCAGAAATAACGTTATGGATGCAGTGGATATGAATATATCAACGTGACATGTATTTAGTGTCGTTCCAATCGAAAGAAAAATTCTGATCTACTCCATCATAGTCATCGGAGACGTGAAGTAAGGTGGAATATTCAAGGTGAAGTAGTTATGAACTTGGAAGGGATGTTTCCCAACCATATCGATGGATATGCAGATAAATTTGTTATATAAGAATTGTCAGTGTTGGAGACCCAGTTAAATCGTTGATGGTGTGCGAGTTCATCCTTGATCATGCCAACACGAATCTTCTGTATGAACTTTTCACACAAAGCTACCGTTGACTTGTGTGGATGCCAATTTCTGGATCTCGTTCGCGTCGCCCACACCATCTTCAACTATAGAAACAAATAATTAATCACTGCTCGCTGGAAGTGGCATGTAATTATCGTTAGACGTACGTGTACGAGCGACCCAGTATTATGTTGCTAGTGCGTACAGACAGTCAAAGTAGCTGTTCTACTCATGGCACTGACAGACATCTCCATGGATACGACAGTAATCCTGTTGAGGTATACAAGAATCTATTCAATAGAGCGAAAGAATCTTTCACAATTCTATTTCAACAATAAGACAATTATTGTTAAAGCTTTTTTCATTATTCTATCAATCTTCGAATCTTCCTGGACAAGACTGTCGGTCATTAAGACCAGAAATCCTCTAAATGGCTGAAAGAGCTAGATTTTCCTAGAACAGGTGGATATTTTGCGTAACGAATCCTCATCTAATGCATCTCATCTATTCATTTATTCCTTGAAACAAGGAAGATGATAGAAAGATTGAGAATGTAGCCATTTTACGACACACGTCGGCGCGACAATGAGTATGTATCCACGTCTGTCTGTTGTTCAGAAAGACAAGTAACAAAATGAACGAACATATCGCTTGTCCCAATCGGCTTCACTTGCGTGCGTGTGCACTAGCATGCCGCCAACTGGCTTCACTTCACGCTCGAGTTGGGTCGCGCGGCCACAGGGAAAATATATGTCTACGTTATTCCTTCGGCGTTTGGTCGTCGATGTCGCCGACGGTAACATCAGCCAAGATGGAACGTATACATGACCAGCTTACTGCGAATGAATGGCCTACTATCGCATGGATAACTATACTGCATTATCTTGTGTAGATGACAGCAAAGATAATAGACGAGTGAATCAGTGAGTTAGTTGACATTTGAATAGTCGAGTCTGATAATGGTAAAAATGTCGTTGCTTTATCGGATTTAATGAACATTAATTAGAAGAGATAATTTTAGATAAATGAATTTCAATTCGACATTGCACGTCCTTTTTCTATCTTGATGTGTCATAAGTTTGTTGGATTCAACGAGTACAGTTCTACTCACAGGATCATTAGCCAGGACACAGATAAAGACCAAGGACTTGAATTATTTGTTTTGGAACGCTGAAGTTGTGTGGTGAGAAGAAAGCTATGTAGAATGTGAAGTAGAACTTCTCATTTGGAATGAGATTTTGGACGTAAGTTCAGTGTTTAACTTGAAAAGTTGGATAAATTTGGTGTGAGGTGTGTCATTTCGTTTATCCTGTTCCGGTAGAATTTTGTCAGAGTTGGCAAGTGAATGAGTATGTGTACGTAGGAGTCTGATTGCGGAAATCCTTGCGAGAGAATTGTTTTTGCAATGGTTTCAGTTCCTTGGAATTGACGAATTAGACCTGAAGTGAATATGCAAAGTCTTCCCTGGATGATGATTGTCACGTGATGAGTAGCAACTGTAGAAAAATGTCCGTTTTAGCCGGGATGTTTCTTCAGTAACTTGATCATGATCTCTATGACGTTGCTTGATAGTGTTTATCACAGTAGTTGATTGAATATTTAGTTGGATATTTAGTTGGAGCAAACAGATGCCTCCTACGAGCCAATCATGAGACGGATCCTGGTATGGAGGATAACATACTTGCAACATTAATGCTGAATCAACTTGCCAAATTCGAAGTGATGGAATTTATTATTAGTTCTTGGTCTTGAAGGATCATTTATCTTTTGTTGAAGGAACAAGAATGAGCAACGAACATTCGACAACGCACGTTATTTAAATGAGAACTTCATAGAAGGCAACGGTTCTGTCTGATTGATTCAATTGAATATTCATGGATGGATATGTGAAATTATTCATTAAAAAAACCTTGAGAATAAACAAAAAATCAAAATATAACCTTCGTTGAAAATTGTGTGTCGTGAAAGAGTTACATCAACATAACTATTTTCTCCATTTCATTTGAACAAGAATTGAAAGCGGATGTTCAAAGACGGAATATCCAGTCTTAATTAGTACTTTACACGACTGTTTCCATCATCACATCTTGAATTATACAAACGTAATTATCTTAACGATGAGACTTACAAGTCATGTCTTCGAAGGAATATTCATTAATTGTAATCAAAGTAAGACATCGATTGATGACATAAATACGGGATGTAATTAGTAATAGAGCAAATGTATAGGTACAATTCTCATCACAATGAAGTGACTCGTGAGTGGCATTGCTTTCGCAACGAGGCCAATGATCAAATTGAATGCAATATGAATAAACATAGATGTGTGTGTCTAGTTCGTACTGTGGAAATGACTCATTCGATTTGTTCATCATCCGATAATGTTATTTTGTGGTCTGTGTGGTCACATAATGCGTCGTAGCTCTATTATTTCTTGTGGGACAATCAACCCACAATGACTGTGAACGTGTATTCATAAATCGCAAATTATTATTTCAACCTTCGAACGTTTATGCTATTCACAGGTGAAAATTTCATGTCTCAATACTTTTTTCATTTAGTCTCGTCAATTGTCATCATATTCGAACTCTGTTTCGTTATGTTGCCATTTACCGATTTTCAGAAAGTTTTGTAATTTGCAACAGTTTTCATCAATTTTACCGGAAAAAGAATCTTCGTAAATGGAAATTCTTCATTTCAAAAGCTACGAAAACTTCAACAAATGTCAATGAATATGATTGGGTCACTTCTCTCTGATGATTCAAGACTTTCACATTGCAATTAGATTCTGTAATGAACAAATTATGCAATTAAAATCGTTTAACCAATGTAATTCTGATGTATCTACATATCCAGTCGGACTGAACACCAATATAGTCTTCTAACTCTTCATGCCGCAATGCTATTAACTTCACTATCTTCCTTATGCATCCTCATTCATTTTCCCCCTCTTGATATGTTAGTTTTAATTGCAATCATCTTCCGTCGTTTTGCACTTTCCTCGTTCAATGTTTCTCCATTCGTGTTCGCATCAGATGTTCCGATGATATAAGTTTCGCACAGATGTAATTAATACCTGAACTTTTGCATTGTTATGAAAACAATTTTGGTAACAACGCAGTGAGAATCAGACCATTCGTTACATCTGTCATGGATCCATTTCCACATTCAATCAATAATAATGATGTTATCTATTAAATTATTCAGTGAATTGTAGAAATTGATGATAAGAATACACATCACAACGAAATTATTTTATGCACTCTGTGAATTTTTTTTATAGACTTCAATGATTCATCACTCACAATTTCAATTTACGTAGAATTCATAATGTGGAATAAAAGAAAATTTCGATGCCTTAATTCATCGAATTATCAACTTTTTCAATTCTCGGTTATTGATTCTAATTCCGTGAAGTAGTTTTGCGAATTTTCTAAAAATAGACACTGAAAAAAAAAAACATAAATAAACTCACAGAATTTTTTACGTCGTACTGTCTGGCAAATACTGCCATGTTGACCATCCTGATTCCAATCTGCTATCTAAATACATTTTTTTTTCTGCCAGTCATCTATTTACGTATTATTCACAGAATTTCAAGCTGTTCGTTCTCTTCATTTGTAATGTAAACACTACATGAGTTTTGTTTGTGTTTTTTCTTCTTCATACATGAAAGAAACAGTGCAGTTTCACTCTCAATCAACACGGTCAGGGTGCAATCACCGTGCGTCTTCCTTGTGCGCGTGTGCGACAAACAAGGTCATTCATAAACTAGCTCAAGTTCAACTAATAGCATGTTATATGACGTTTGAATTTTTATTTCGTTTCCTTTCTCACTAATTCTCTTATTCTACATTTTCCGCCAATTCTCCTGTCTTTATATTCACAATGGAGCAATAACACTTTGAAAAAAATTGTCTGTTATTAACTAGTAGAGAGAAAAAAAAATTACAGTTCTGTATTCGACTACCCAGAAGATGAGATATCTTAAATTAAATTTAAATATAAATAGGCATATCTCAATTTTTTCAATAAAATTCAAATTAAAAAAGGCAGCAAAATGTGCGTCGACAGGTTTAATGATATGAACAATGCGGGTATTTACTGATGAGAGGTAACAGCTGAGCGGAAGTACACAATATATACTTCATACCCCTCCTACCGTAACTCTCCTTTCGTTCCCTCTTCCACTTTTTTTTCTCCCTTCATAGCCATTTACAACATTTGCATGTTCTTTACAATTAACTTCTTTACAATGCCAAACATGAAGAGGAAATCAACAAAGGATGAAGCACTGTGGTTAAGTTGTGGCAATTGTTTATCAATTTAATCTTTGTTGTTTTAATGCGCATTTTGATTAATGTAAATGTCATTGCGGGACCCATTGCCCTGGTTATATAGGGTAGACATTACCGTAGGTCTGAAACCTCATGGCGTGTCTCCTTTGCCTTGCACTTGGTCTGCTGTACACTTCCACACACTCATACACACTTGAAACATAGAATACATACGACTGTGCATCCCTGGGAGTTACATCGCAAGTGAACGCGTCGTCACGCACGTGTTTCATTCGCTTCTCACTTTCCATCTATCTTTATTTATTTTTTTTTTTTTTCGTTTCACCCTTTATTTTCGTTTTGCGTCTTCTGGTCTCTTGTTTTGCAATGTGATCGTAAGTATACAACGTTCGTGCATATATTAAGTCATCCGAGAAAAAAAGGGTGAGCTTTAACTTAAAAATAACACAGGACCCCTTGCAATGGATTTTTTTTTGTGCACCCTTTCTTGTTTTCTTTGTAACGGTAAAGTAATGTCGCAGAGTGAGTTAGTTGGTATGTGTCGTTTTGTAAGTGTGTGAGTATGTGGACAAGGTCCGGGCACACGGGTGCTAATACAGCGTATCTCGTGAGCTTCCTGGAGGCGTTCAAGCATGAGATGTTCACTCAAGATATATTAGATGGGTATGGGGATATGAATAGCCGGATTGGATTTCTTGGTGGACGCAAAGACAAATTTATAAGCGAAATCGAGACTCATCATTTTTGTTTATTTTTTTTTTTCTTTCTTGATTTGAGAAGTATCTGGTGTTCACTTTTTGGGACAGTGTCCTTCTAGAATGTCCTTTCTGGAATTTGATTTTTATATTTCTACACTTGTTTACCCGTTCGATAAATTTTTTTCTTCATGACTGGGGGTTGATTATAAATTTAGTGTGAAATTCGGGGATAATGTTTTTTGGTAATGTGATATATTAATTTGGGTCCAAACTGATTGTTGAAAATTATTTTTATATTTTGATGCATAAACATTTTTTGGAATGAAAATTCAGGATCAATTTTTTGATTCTTGACGAGAAGTGAATGAGCCTCTGCACATAACAAAAATCTATTTGTTGGATTACTTTGTTTTCCAGGTTCAAATTATTTGTGAATGGGAATGAATGAGTGAATAGAAGAATGGAACATGTTCTAGGTACTGCATTTTTCTTACACTCTTTATCCTGAGGGAAAACTGTATTTTTTCCCCTCCTGTTTTATTCCTATTTTCTACATTTCTCAATTTGCCAATGAAAGTGAGTGGTACTCGCTCAGTTTTTCCCAGTGTGTATATATATATATGGATATTTCCAACGCTGCCTCCACTTGCAATCATACTTTAAGTTTTTTCCCTTCAGCGTGCAGCGAATTCCTGCGGGAATGACGCAACGAGCGCGCTACTGAATGCCACTCACAATAGGCTCTCAGCCATAAATCACGCGCCACACACTCGCGTCCAGATAAAGAAGTGAATGTGAAGGGTTGGAATTTATTTTATTTCTTGTTTTTTTTTCCATTTACAAAAATTTCCCTTTTTTCATTTATTTTACAAATTGAATTTTTTCTTTGAGATCATCAATCATAATCATGCGAATCCTCTTTGAATAAGTCATCACATGAATATATTACAAATGCAAAGAAAAATATTTTGCTGAAATATTTTTCCTGAATTCATAAATGACACATTCAACTAAATATTATTTTAATTAAATCGTTCGTACTATTGTTAACAATCTGTCAATTTTCTCATTGAAAATACAAAAAATATTTCCCAATTTGAATTAAAAACGATCAAAAACAAAGCAACAATTGCATTTACAAATAATAAATATTGATGTTTATTCTTTTTTTTTACAGATGGTGGAAGTGGAGCTTGAAAAATTGACAGAAGGAAGTCTGATAATTGAGGGCAATGTGGCTCAGTGGCGAGACAAGAGGAGGTGATAACAACTTCTGACCTTGCGTTGACAGGATCCCGTCATACGGAGATCCCACGAAAGCACATAAACACAAACACTCAAATACACACCAACACATCCATATTACGCTCGTACACTCAACAACAAATAAATATGTATATATATAATCAACACGTTACAATCGTGAAATAATAAATAATAATAAAGAAAAATTTTGCGTAGTAAAACAGACGCATAACAAATGACATTGATGATAATTGCGAGACACCGTGGAGGAATTTCATGTGTTTATAAAGGTAAACTATTTAAAACTAACGAATTCACGTGCGACAATTTGATTTAATATATAATGTGATTAATATATACATTGAAAACATACCTTCTACCTTGAGATAATATACCTCGTACCTACAAGTACCTTCAAACATCTCTACCTTTCACAGCGCAATAGTGCCTGGATCACCGAAATTAAATAAACAGAAACAAAACAAAAATAAATCAACAAATAAGTAAATACAAACGAAAAAAGTAAAAATAATAATTGTTACAGAGAGCAGATGAAGACGATTGAAACAAGTACGAGTGATATTGTCATTTATGTGTGGTAAATGAATTAAAAATTATGATAAGAGAAAATGGCTCACAAATATCAGTTCACGCGTACTAAATAAATTTGCATGAGAAGAGATTAACAACAAACAGCGAGGATATTTAATTGTATAAATGTGACATTTTTACCATGCAGAGGTAGAAAAGTTTAGTAAGAAGAATGAAGAGAGATTGATATTAAAACTGCTATTGAAGCTACCGTATCTCAACACTTAATCGAAACCAGGACAGTCGAGTACCTGCAGAGAGATATATTTATGATTATTCTAAAACAATACTTAAGGAGATACAAATAATAGTTGAAGAATATTTAACGAGGAGTAATTATAGTATCGAATATATTAATGAGGAGTTGATATTGAGAACAATTTGTTTAGAATTGATACATAACGAGAAAGATTCATTGAAAAAGTGCGGATAAAAATAAGAATGAAGGTTAATATTTAATATTGGTGTATTTGTGAAAAGACTGTATGTGAACGCTCGTTTTGTGCTATCGATTATTGTGTGCTCTTATATACACCTGCATTTCCTGTCTACACGGATACCTCGTTGAACGTTCAAGGTGAGTTTCATTTCTACGAGTTAATATAAATTTTTTTTCATACGATTCAAGAGATGGAAGCCGAATAGTCTTGAATGTAATCGCTGTGTTCATTTGGTATTGACGACAAAATTATCTTGAGTCGTTGAATTTTTGTAGTCATGAATATCTTCGCATGATACTTTTTTCAGTACTTTGCAGAGTTTGAGTATTGTCAGGGCGTTATGAATGTAAAATGTGCGTTTAGATTTCCTATCATCATCTTGATGTTCGTATTGTATAGCGGGAATAATTTTTATGATGAAGTGCGAGAATTTTATTTTAATGTTGTACTTGACGTTTGTCATTCGTGTTATTCTTGAAATTGTCCAGGATCATGTTCGAGTTTGTGGAAATCTTACGATCACATTTGATGAAGAAAATTTATTCATTGCACGGTGACTTTTTTCGTGTAGACAGGAGTTAGATTGGTATGCTCATTGATTCAAGATTTCTGGTATTCCAAATTTGGCTCAATCTTCAACTAACCAAAAATTAATTTTTTTTACATGAGATTTTTCTGATAGGTGAAGTACTTTAGGCGATTGCATTGTATAAAGCTTGTCATATTGATGAATGTACTCAATGGTAAAACCTCCATAGTGATTTTTGACCGATAAAGAAACGATTTGAATTGATGGAATTTTTGCACCTCTTCGAGCAGAATAATTCTGCATGAAAAATTGAGGTTCTGCTCTTCTAGTATTGATGATGACTTCAATATCACACACGAGTTCTTCTTTTCAGCCATGTGATAAATATGTGCATTTGTCAATGGTCCAATCGGAAGTATCAAAGTACCAGCGATTCCGATCTCCAATGGACTTTCTGACAACGAGGAATGAATGTATAAAACTATAAAATGAATGGGAGTTATATGTCGCTTGATTTCTATCTTTTTTCACTACATTTTCTCAACTTCCATTTTATGCTGTCATTATTTACATGAATGAGTCAATAGAGAGTGAAGAAAAGATTTTGTTAACTGTGTGTGCAAGGGACGTGCGTGTAGATTTCATAACGGACACGATACGATGTATATCCCTTCGATCATTGTGCTTCATACGTGACGAAGAAAATTTACGCTGTAACTTCTTTGGCTAGCAGTATCTCTTCATACGTCGTCGACGACGAGTAGCACGTGATTAGCATTTGAAAGTGTCTATTCGTTTCTCAGAATTATGGCTATTGCGTTTCGATTTTTTTCCCCTCCCTTCTCTACATGTATACATATATAAATATAAATAAAGGAAAAGGTGTGTTAGAGAGTTGGTATTGGAGATGGAAAATTGTTAGAAACTATGCACAGTTATATTTATACGTCTGAGAAAAAGTCATATTTTCCAAGTTTACTTTATCGTTTGAGCAAATAACATCAATCCTAAATATTCTATACATTCATTTTCGTTTATTTCATTCAAATTTAAATATAACATGTCACTTGAAATGTTTCTCGAATTCGTGATGAAATTTACTCAACAGAAATACACGAAATATTTATAGACTCCGTACTCTGATAGCAAATGATGAATTTGTTTTTTTTTTCTTCAGTTGTTCTGTGAACTTGGCAACTGATGAAAAATTTTAATTCACGATTTATTATTTTGGAAACTGACATGATGTTCAGGTAGAGGAAAGTTTTGCAGGAAGGTTGAAGGTGGTTTACGAGAGATGTGTTGAATTGAGAATGTGCTCTCATGCATGCGATCATGATGACGAGAATGCTTCTGTGAAAATTAATAATTGACAATTTCATGTCTCTATTATGAAGGCTTCAGGGAAACATAAATGAGAATATTCAGGGTTTTCCTGAAATGGTGTAAATAATAATTGCAGAGATTGATGAGATTATTGTCATTTTACAGTAAATAAATTGAGTTGAGGAAAGTGTGGGTCACCTTAAATTTCATAAATAAATTTTATTGACATTTTGTATTATTTGCAAGATCTGTCACTACGGAATCAGTCAAAGAAATTCTAACAATCTCATCAATTATCTATCTATCATGTATGACAGGATTTCTTTTGTTCTTCATTTTGGGATTCTGAATTCTTTTAATGAATTTTTTCCATATCGCCGCAACAATTCAACTACTTCAGTGTCCTATGAATGTCCACCGGAATGAACAAGAATCGCCAGATATTCATTCATGATTTCAATTACTACGACTAATCGTCGTATGCAAGTGTTGAAATGAAATTGTCCGGACGATTTTTGAGTGTTCAAGTTCTCAGGTTCTTGTAGAGAACCTGAGAAGAATAAATAAATTTTCATGCAATATCATTCTCCCATCCTGGAAAATTGTTCATTTTCAATCACTAAATTCCCCTGTTCTCTCATAATGGTCGTTGGACATCAATTGAAGTGATCGACTCTAATCCTTTCCCTTTCTTCAAAAAAAAAAAAAAAAAAAA
>JABMBR010004924.1:0-19841 GCA_018881525.1 Meteorus sp. PSUC_FEM 10030008
AGTAAATAAATATTTCTTCCACCCAAAAAAATATCTTGGAAAGTCTTTAATGAACTGATTTATTTCCTCCAAACAAATCCTTCTATCAGTGTACATATTTTTCAATTTTCTCTTTCATCGTTTTATTTGTGACGGGATGATGTAAAAAAAATATAGACTAACAATTATCAAACAGTCGTATCGTTTCCTTACATTCTTTCAGAAACGGAAAATGGTTGGTGAATCAACGTCAACACAAGTGCTGAGAGATTTGGAAATATCTCTACGCACAAATCATATTGAGTAAGCAGACATATATATATATATTCAATAGCAACATATTGATAAAAACAGAATGGGAAAAATAAAAAATTGATACACATCGCCATGTGTTGAATATTATTCCAAGACTTTGTGTTATATTTGTATTGCGATTCGGTGTTGGAGTAAAAATGAAAAAATTGTTAACAGATGGGTACGAGAATTTTTGGATGAGGAAAATCAGGGATTAGATGCACTTATAGATTATTTAAGCTTCAGATTATTGATGATGAGGCATGAACAACGTTTAATAGAGTCCAGAACTGAATCTGAGGAGAAAATACAGACAAGTGAGTTTGGTATTTACCTAGTACGCTTTACTTGTTACATTATACGTGTACATGCATAGGGAAAAGGTCGAATGGTTAAAGACTCTTGGCATTTAATTTTATGTAGGTGGTGTCGTTGAGAATACGGCGACGTTGAATAACGGATGCTTGAGGCCGCCTCTTCATGAGTTAAAAGACAGCCCTGGTGTGAAACGACGTTCGAGACATGTTGCTCGTCTCAATATGGGTGAGGCTAAGGACGACATTCACGTATGCATACTATGCATGCGTGCCATCATGAATAATAAGGTGAGTCAATCAATTATATATCCACCCCCCATACAGGTTTTCTTTCCTGGTTTCTTCTTTGTTCTATTTTCATTACCTTATTTGATTCACATTACTAATTATAGATTTATAATTTCAGTATGGCTTCAATATGGTGATCCAACATCGTGAAGCGATCAATTGTATTGCTTTGAGTTTAATTCACAAAAGTTTAAGGACAAAAGCGCTCGTACTCGAACTTTTAGCAGCTATTTGTCTCGTTAAGGGTGGTCATGAAATTATTTTATCCGCCTTTGATAACTTCAAAGAAGTATGCAGTGAAAGAAAAAGATTTGAAACTTTGATGGCATATTTTACACAATATGATAATTTTCATATTGAATTTATGGTTGCATGCATGCAATTTGTTAATATTGTCGTACATTCAGTGGAGGATATGAATTTTAGAGTACATTTACAATATGAATTTACAAAATTGAGTCTTGATGAATATTTGGAAAAACTTAGGCATACGGAGAGTGAAGATTTGCAGGTTGGTTTCACTTCTGAATAAGTTTCATTCTGACTTCATTTTTCAAAAATTGTCACTATCAATTTCGCAGGTTCAAATCTCAGCTTATCTAGATAATGTATTTGATGTAGCTGCCTTGATGGAGGACAGTGAAACGAAGACTGCGGCATTAGAAAAAGTAGCTGAATTGGAGGATGAACTGGGTCATGTACGTATCCAGATTGTGAAATTGATATCTTTTATTAATAAAGATATTCCTTCCTTTTAATAAAGGAATGACAATAACATAATCAATGCATCTCGCAATGAGGAGAAAGCATTGTACTTGTTACTTATTGATCTTGGCGTACCATTGATCTTTTTGAGGAAAAATATTGTTAACAGATGTTTCTTGTCATATAGAAGAGTTTTCTATATCAGTTTAATTCTTTCACATCAATCGTGATAAAGTTAAGACATCAACGCAGACTGAATGTGAGAGAGATAACAATATTTTAAAATCGGAAATCTCTGATAGGACTGTAAATTCTGCCCACAAATAATCTGTGCTGGGTGGCCAATTGGAATGGTCCAATTGCATTCATGAGGGTAGCATGAATAACGAGATTTGTGATATTTTACCGCAATGAAAACCCCGCTGTCATTGAACAGTATTTTCTCATCTTATTATCAAAAATTACGGAAGCCACTTCGGCAGGTAGCTGATCCAGACGAAATGTCGAAAATTTCACTTTCTGATTTTGATGAGTTATGGTCGTTATCCTCACGTGCTTGAGTTTTCAAATATAAGATCTCGATTGCATAGCGATGGTGCTGTCGAAACCTACTCGCCTGATGTACTCTAAAGATCTCAACGAATTTTCATTCGCTCCCTGTAAATTTTCAAAGTTATGGGAAGGACAGTTTGTTGATTATTGACATCTTCGTACGCATAGAAACCCACATTAAAAACTTTTCTGGATTTTAATTCATTTCGGACCGCGGAATGTCGGAAATAGCGATTTATCTTTGGAAACAAATTTTCCATCGTTGTTTATGGGTTTTTCCAAAAGAGCGGCTTCATAAATAATCATTGGTTTCGCAAAGAAATTTAATTGTACGATTTAATTGTTTCCAAAAAGTGAATGTTAACCTCCGCTATTCTATCTCCTTTTTCGTCAACATCCAAAAGATAACAAATAGTTCATTAATTGCATAGTATTGACTTTTCAGAAGTTCGAAAGATTGGGTAGGCTGATACAACAAAAGTTCATTAATAATGAAGATATTAAATTTTTCAAAATCGTTATTCATTTCTATTATTTGACCTAAAGGCACACGACAGGATGACGGAACTGGAGCGTGAATCTCTAGCAAAACTTGCTGAATTGGAGACGGAGCTCGGTGCGATGAAGGTTGAATACATAGAAGCATTAGAAGCGCGTCGAATGGTTGAAGAAGAGCTCGCGGCATTGAAAAGGCAGAAACAAGACTCGGCGAGACGTCAAAGCGTACTTGAGAGTAAAATCATCGAACTGGAAACCCTCACGGGCACACTTACCAAAGGCTCGACAATTGCTAGTCTACGAAATGGATCACCAGCAACATCACCAACCTCGGAAAATGTTGTATCGTCCACAATGTCGATACCACCGGTTGGTGATGTTGTACCATCACCTCCGGCGCCAGCACCTCCTCCACCACCACCGCCACCACCATGTCCACCGCCACCGCCAATGGCGCCTATGGCACCTGGTGATAATAAAATACCACCACCTGCACCTATTCCACCACCTCCGGCTGGTATGATGCAAGCACCCGATGGCGCCATGACCATTAAACGAAAGGTGCTCTATTCATTTCATTTTCCTACAAGTTTCATGTTCATAGATGCTCATGATTCCAAAATAGCAATGTAATTCATTGATTCATTAATAATTAATAGGTACAAACGAAATATAAACTCCCTACGCTCAATTGGGTTGCTCTGAAGCCTAACCAAGTGCGTGGTACAATATTCAATGAACTTGATGACGATAGACTGCATAATTATATTGATTTCTCGGATTTCGAAGAACGCTTCAAAATTGGTATGGGTGGACATGTTGCTAATGGTACAAATGAAATTGATGGACTCCAAAGTTTCCCTAGTAAACGATTCAAAAAACCAGAAAATGTATCATTATTGGAGCACACAAGATTACGAAATATTGGTAAATATATATTTTGTCCATTATAATATGAAAAAGCGATTCGACTGGAATACTCATATCTTGATAACTTTATGTAACACTTCTATAATTGTAATTCAGCGATATCGAGGAGGAAGATGGAGATGCCGATAGAAAAAGTTATAACAGCGGTCAATGCCCTAGATTTGAAAGTACTTTCCCTCGAGAATGTTGAGCTTCTGCAACGCATGGTACCTACTGACCAAGAGGTAAGTGTCTTAAGTACTTTTTTTTGTCTTTCGTCATGATAGTTTCATTATACTCGATATCATTTTGCAGATTAAGGCATACCGTGAATACATAATTGAGAAGAAAAATGTCAACTTACTAACAGAAGAAGATAAATTCCTTATGCAATTGGGTAAAGTTGAAAGGATATCTACCAAACTTTCCATAATGAATTATATTGGAAATTTCTTCGACAACATACATTTAATAACACCACAAATTCATGCTGTGATATCTGCTGCGAGTACAGTCAAATGTTCCAAGAAATTACGTGCTGTGTTGGAAATAATTCTCGCATTTGGAAATTATTTGAATAGTAGTAAGCGCGGTCCAGCTTATGGATTCAAACTTCAAAGTTTGGATACATTGTTAGATACAAAATCGACTGACAAACGTATGTGTTTGTTACATTATATTGTTGCCACCATAAGACTCAAATTCCCTGAATTAATCAATTTTGAGTCTGAATTAATGTACATTGATAAAGCTGCAACAGGTAAGTGTTGAGAAAATTCCATTGAATAAAAAAAAGTGAATATAATTGATGTTAGATCTAAGAAACACCGTTGTTTTTGCAGTATCGTTGGAGAATATCACTACCGACGTACATGAATTAGAGAAAGGTATGGATCAAGTACGAAAAGAATTTGAGTTACGCGGTAAGGAGAAACATAATACTGTGTTGCGTGACTTCTTGAACAATTCAGAGGAGAAATTACGGCGTTTAAAATCTGACGCGAGAGCGGCGGGTGAAGCATTCCGTGAGTGCGTCGAATTTTTTGGCGAGAGTCCGAGACAAGCGGATGCCAATACGTTTTTCTCTTTGCTCGTTAGATTCGCAAGAGCTTTTAAGGTTTGGACTTTTTATGTGTGAGATATTACATTTTTGAGTATTCAGAAAGAATACTCTCTATCTTCAATTGATCTAATAATAAAATATGGAAAAATTCAGGCTGCGGATCAGGAAAATGAGCAGAGACGAAGGCTCGAAGCAGCCGCAGCAGATGCACTCAACACTTCTGAGGAAGTTATTAAACGGAACAAACTTAACCAAAAGAAGCAACAGGTATGTGGTTTCCATTGAAAGTGTATACAAACGTATACATTCTTATTTTATTATATGCGGCATGTTACTATGGCTTCCACTGTTGTGAGCATTCAATCGTTCAGTCGTATTATTTAAGATTAAACAAAGCTTTGGCATTTTCTCTCTTGAAAACATCAATGCTCGGTTTTTTTCCATTGTCTAATGCATTTGCAAATGCTAGTCGTTTTGACTTTCAAGATAGCGCATTTTACAACCCAAAAACAACTCCTACAAATAACCTATCCATCATTTACATTTAGTACATTCATCGCAGACTTAAAAATCGACGTTTGAAAGGATTGGACTTGAATTAGACGCGCATGATTTATACTGGCTATTCATACAAGCATGTGTGTAAACTCATTATGAATGATTCTGAATTGGTATCATATGATACTTTGCAGTGAGTTTTTTTTCTGAGTGTCATATAATCAATCTCAGTATTCGATTATCGTTTGATAAAGACAAGAAGAATTGATAAATCGAACAATGAAAAGTACGACGAAAAATAATCGATGTCTCAATAAACGACATTGTTCTTATTTGTTACATATTTGTTTGGGTCAATTAAAGTCACCGAAATTTTGCTGTAATACGAACAAGACACTGTTACACCGTCACCTCAATGAACTGGAGCTCAGAACGTAACATTCTAGCAAAACAATTCACAACATGTAAGTCCTCTCTCTCTCTTTCTCTCTCTCTCTCTCTCTCTCTCTCTCTCTCCCTCTCTATCTATCTATCTATCTCAGACTTATCCATTGACTTTCACTTGTTTATTTTTTAATCATTTTTTTTTCCATGTTCGTAACTATTAATCCATGTACGTCTGTCACTGTTGCTATCAATATAATGATTAGACTTCGCAAAATATAGCACTAGAAAACATACAAAGCACCATGCGAAAGCTTGCATTGATGTTGCTCGAGAGAGAAAAAATTAATCGAATGTTATATTACATATTTTCTCCTTTCTACATAAATTGATCTCTTCCGCGACTTACGCGAAGTATACTAATTGAATTTGCTGTATTTGTTCATTTATCTGTCAGGATGCAGTGATTAATGAGTTAAAAAATAAAACTCGATTGGTGCACGAGAAAAAATTATTGCAACAGGATGAAGTTTACAATGGAGCGCTTGAAGATATTTTACTCGGACTAAGATCAGAGCCGTACAGAAGAGCAGACGCAGTCCGTCGAAGTCAACGTCGACGTATTGATAATCATCGACTATCTCGCACTGCCGAAGAATTGGAGTTATAGATTTTTTATAATCATCATTTTTCATGTTCAACAGGCGAAATGAATGTAAAAATCTGTTATAATCGTAAACTTAGTCACCGAAAAAAGAGGTTATGAGTCCAGTTTGTTGGTGCTAGCGATCTTAGTTTTTAATGAAACATGAAAATTGCGGGACGAAGAATCACAATAGATCTGTATTTAGAAATTAAGTATCAACAGAGCTTTATAGAAATTTTTCCATGACTCAGTGTGATTGTTCGATCCATTTCTTCATCACTCGCATATATATTCGATTTATATACAATATGTAAATCAAGAAACGAAGGAAAATCATGAAATGAAAAAATATCTAATCTTGTGGTCCCACATTTTTATAAGCGAAAATTCCGGAATATCAGGATTTTGACCCGGTATTTTTATACATTTCCACGACTGAGATGTCTTGTGATACTACCAAATTTATTCAACGAATATGAAATAATATCTACGAGATTCATTTTGTTTATTGCAACACAAGAAGATAATTTTTATTTTTCACTTTTATACGTTTCCCTTTGATACGTCCAAAAATCGTAAACTTTAAATTTAGAGGAGGGAACCAACGTGTACATAATCTGTAATATAATCTGCAACTTTATATAAGCAGTATATAATCATGTAATTAAAATTATTATATTAACAACAAAATAATTATGATAAATATGCCAATGTGATGTTTAGATAACGTACTAAGAATATATTAAAAAATTTGAAACATTGAAAGTAAATTTATTGTTCGGCCATAACCTGAAAAGTTTAAGACCTGCCTCGTTCCCAACAATATGGGAGAATTTGTCATTGGGGATTTATTAAAATGTATCATCAGAGAGAAGAGGTGAAATTTTGTGGATATCTCGATTCCATTCTCTCTTCGATTATTCTAAATGCTAGATGTCAAACTTGAGTGTTCCTTTTATATTTGAAAGATCTATTCGATATTGAATTGTGGAGGAAGCAAATTATGAGAAAAAGTTTTCCATCGTGTTCTGTTGACTTTTGTGCAAGAATCAAAAACTTGGCAATGTTTCGACTACATATTTGGTGACGAAGCACGAATGTAAACGAATGTGAAACTCTATCATGTGGGGGACTCATAATTCGACCAATGTCTTATTTCATCAGGCTGATAGGAAATGCAGAGGAATAATAAGAATACTAAGTCACTCCTGCCATAAATGTTTATTGTTCAGAACTTGTTTCCAACTATCATTTATTTCCATAGTTGATATGAGAACCAGCTTGGTATTCGTTGAATTCAGCGGTCTGTGATCATGAAAGTCATCAAGAAATTACAGTATGAAATACAAGTCATGTTCGGTGTAAAAGAAATATGAAATCATCACAGAAACAAAAATTATCATTGAAACAAGAAGATATCAGCAATAAAAAACGTAATCACCAAGTTATCAGTTCTCAGAGTCAATGACAGTTACTCAGTTGATCAAGAACTCAACAAAAATTGTGACACGAATCAGTCAAGGGAGGCGTGAATACGACCAGGCTAATCTACTCTTGATTGAATGTCTTGATGGAAATTCAATGTATCTTATGTATAGAAGACTTATTTCACTAAATTTCGTAAGAGGGAAAGCTTGCAGAGAACTCTATTCGAATGATCACTCCACATCGCTCAGGATGAAAATTGGAAATACATCGGAAAATTCTATTATGTTTTTATTTTCTGTTCATGTTGCGATTTCATAGCAATACGATAATAATGATAATGATGAAAATAATGCTAATATTAATAATGATGCTAATAATAATTCGTGTAAATTAATCTATATACATAATATACAATATATAAAAAGGCACAAGATTTCTACGTACTTCAGTTCATGTACATAAAAGTTTGAGTTATAGTGTAACAAAATAAAGTTTTTGGAGATTCAGTATGGGATTTGAAGTCTATATAATTGGCGAATATATTTCATTTCCAGGCGGTATTGTCAATGTTTTCTCTACTCTATAATTAATTCTTTCATAAAGTTGCGCGTTCATTCAGAATGTCTCATAAATATTCATCAACTATCAACTAGCAATGCAGTAACGATAGTTCCCATAATCAGAAACAGAAACAAGCAACTATACCATCAATCTAGCTTTTCTCACGAGGACATTTCTGGCGATCAAACAAACGCTCATAATCAATTTCAACATCCAAAGACTACCAAATATGAGCAGTGCTTATGTTAAATAACCTCTGTCCCATGTTGAGTTTCATCTTTTATTTCGATACAAAATTATCAATCGTACTAAGCCTCTTCTCTCACTAAATCGTCCACTTCCTCTTTCTGTGTATATCATCTTATATCATGGAGTACAAATATTTCTATAAAAATGCTACACAAATCGTTGGCCACATTTATTGATTATCATTCATTTGAAAAACGCATATTATGGATCTTTTTTTTGACATATAAACATACATCATCATGCAAACATGTGGATAATGGATAAAAATTCAACTGTTCTCTACAAATATATCGGTTTATAAAATTCTGTTCAGTAAGAAATTCAAAATTATATTTTTTTTCCTTGTAAAAGATGCACAGAATAGACCTGGTGTATAAAAACGTTCTTCATTTGCCAGTATCTAGGCACTATCAAATGTTCCTATAAACAGGACCCAATTAGTTCTACAGGAATGTAATAAAATATTCAATTCCAAGAATAGACCAATTTTTTTTCCTAATTGTGTTAAATATCTAATTTCTATATAAAAATCAAGGCATCAAAAATCTCCACACTCTCTGTTTTCATCTTCGTAATTTCGTCTCAACGAGTTACAACGCTCACAACTTTCTATTTTTTTTTTAACGTAGACCTCTTTGGTGCTCATGTATACTTTTCCATTATTCATACCATGTGCGAATATTTTTTAATGGCTATTTATGATTGTGAATGTATCGTAGATGAGTTTTTCTAAAACAACAAAAAGCAGTGAGGTTTGGCACGTCAGCAGTAAAAAGAGTGGCTGAACAATAACGAAAATGTTGGAAAACAGCGTGAATGTTTAGCATAAACGAGAATGTATAATTATTTGCTTCATTCCTTCTCAGATGAAATTCATTACGCCCAGAATATTCAATAGTATCTCTATTTTTTCATCTCAGAGTTATCGTTAAATAAATTAAAAAAACCAATACAATGAAATATTGAACAGCATACGATGGACACATGTCCCATTAATACTGATTAACACCGCGAGAAAATAACGTAACTATTCGTGTATAAAATCTGTACATGACAAGTCATTATTTTCCTCTCGTGTTGCCGAAAGAAACCGTTGTGCAGTTGTTTTTGTGCAAAATGAAATGTTAGTGTGATAGGAAAAAAAATACATGTAATTGAATACAAGTATATGTATAGATCGGCAACATCAAAACGGCAAATGCGCAATGAACAACAATGAACTTAAAGTTTCACCAATTGGGAATTTGAACACAAACTGGTTTAGCGCACTCATTTGGTTCGTATGGCATGGATCTAGTATTTGGTTTCCTTTTCTTTCTTTCACTTCCTTTTGTTATTTGACACATTTGTCGGATTAATTATAAAATTGAGAACTTGTTAATTCAATCATATTTTAATAAGAATAAATTACTATTCCATTACGGGTTTTAATATATAACCTGCCCAAAAAGATATCTATCGCAAATACAACATAACGTGTTAAAACATTAAAGATCAAAGAATTAGATTAAATATCTGTACAACGTATTAGAATCAAAAAATCGAACCGTTATCTATTCTACCTGCGGGTGACAATAGTCTTCCTTTTCTACTCATATAAATATATAAATTCTATTGTTAAATATTATCAAATAGGCATCACCTATCATTTAGGAGACAATTCGGAGTATACTTTCATAATTTCGTTCAGTTTTTTCATTTTTTCGCGCCTACTTGTCCAGAATAAATGTACGGAGGTATCCGTAAAAATAGCCTGATGTGCGCATTCAAAAAGCTTATACATTCTGTATCGTTTTCATGTATCAGACAATTATCAGGAGAATTATCTCCAGGAATATTTTCTTTATCGTAAACCATTTCGTGGCACCAGCAAGGGGTACTTAATCGCGTTAATTGTCATATCGTCTTATCAAAGCTATATCAATACTCCGCATTTAGTGATAAAAACATCTGTGACATAGAACTCATTAATGATGTAATGAACTCATTGCAACATTAATGACTCTAAGTTTCGATGCAGTATTGTATCTTTAACTGCATTAAATACCACCTTGATATTTTCAGTATCAACAGCTGTAGTATAATGATGAAATAATGGTTTGCGTGGATCCCTTTTTACCGATATGAACATATCAAGAATGAAGTTCTGAACGTCTTTAATGGAATGTGAATCACCCGTAAATTGCGGGAAATACCAGCTCACATTCGTGTCCGGTGACCTTACTTTCTTCTCCAACAAATCGGTCTTATTTAAAAACAGTATTATTGAAACACCACCGAATACCATGTTGTTCACAATCGTATCAAATATATTTTTCGACTCCTCCAACCTGTTAGTTCTTCTGCAAAATAACAAAAGTTATCTAATGTTAAATTTATTCGGTGAGAAGCTTTCAAGAGCACAATAATCGACAAAAATTTACGCGAAGTTTCAATGTTTCGGTAAGAACGCTGATGGAAAAATATTGGTATTGTATTAAGATCACATCTCAATGTCATCATGACATCTGAGTTCATTCCGGCGTCATCAAACGGAAAGAATTCACGGGTATGCATTGCATAAATTTCTTCACATATATGAATTTTTTCATTAATTGATTAATGAATCGATATCTCTAGAAACCAATCATTGTTGAAAAGTGATAGACTTATTCAATCTGTCTCAAATAGTAAGAATATAAACCAATCTGATGAATAAACAATTGCATGGAAATTGGAATGAAAAGTTTTTCAATTTATCCAAACATTCCTCGATAACAAAAGTGAATAATGCAAACATAGCAGGCATGCAACCCTATTAAGGACATAGTCAAATCTAATTTTCCCAGATATGACACTTACAAGAACTATTTGTACCGTTACTTGATTACCACCACTTCTTATGCAAAACTAAATAGAGAAGGATATGGATCTTGGAGTACATACCGATCTTCTAATAAAACTTGGTCAAATTCCGACGAGGAGACCAGAAAAAGTATCGAAGTGACACTATCAAAACATTGATACCATTTTTGCCTTTGAGAGCGTTGACCGCCAACATCAACAAATAAAAATGGAATATTGTTTATTGGAATCACAAATTCTGATATTCCTTTGGTTGCTTTCCTGCAATGTAGAATATCCTGATGTGTTGGCATATAGTCCTATAAATATTGAAATATTTTCAATATACCAATCGAGTGATTAATTGTGATAACATCAAGATTAATCGCAGAGTAAAAAAGCAATAACTCATTTTACCGGCTTCGAAATCCTCTCGAGATGATCCAAGAAGTATTGAACTGAGTCACTCTGGAAATCGAAAAATTACTTATATTTTATCACTAATCAAACATAACAGCGAAAAAAAAATAAGAATGAAATATATTTCCAAAAGATGAACGATGTTGGAAGAAGATTTACAGCCATTATCAAATATATATACTCTCGTTTTGTAGGTTATCTCTACTTCAGTCCTCATTTCCTGGTGTCGTCATCAGACACAGAAGACTATATTGAGGAAGCATTGACGAAAGATACCGAGACATTAGAATTCAAATCATAAAACAATCCCAATCACTACTGAATTCAGAGAAGTTCTATCAATATGCAATTCCACCCACTTTTCCAATGAGAAAAAATTAGTTATCACTATTATATATGAAAAAAACTAAACAGAGTATGATGGTTGTGATTTTCGAGGAACATGAAAAAAATTCGAACAATATTGACAACAGAGAAATCCGCGAATAACTGTTATTCATCCATCCGGGTTCGTTGCTAACAGATGGTGAAGAATCATAAATGATTATAAGTTGAATATAATATTCATACACACATGTAGAAACATGAAAAGACAAGTCATGCGAATAATTATTACCAGCTGAAATTCTCTTCTCCTATCAAATGCTTTCCTTATTGACGCGTCACGCCATAGGCTCTGCAACGATGATACATAATGTAAAAACAACCTTGCATCAAGGATCATTGTATTTTCAAATTTCAACAACTGGTATCCAATATCATAGTTTTTCGGATTTTCCCACGGGATATTCAATTTATCTCTAGCATCTACCAGCACCTTCATTCCTTTTATAATATTCTGGTAAATAACATGCTGGTACTCTCTGATTAACTCCGGCTGAAAGAAAAAATGAGCATTATATTCATCTTCCAGTAATCACATACCAGCTTTTAGAGAAATATTAGAGAATCACTTCAAGCGGACGAATATATTGGATGTCGAAACACGATTGTCATTTGACAAATGTGCGTCTCGCGAAAAGATCATCCAACACAGTATGAAATGATTCATTCCGTTATCAGTACAACATCATGATCACATTGTCATGTGATTGAGAAATCTTCGAATTTGAATGTAATTGTTGACATTCTTTATCCATACCTCAAATTTAATTCCATGAATGATTCGCATCTGTTTGAGGAACGTTGATTTACCACTTTCACCAGCACCAAGCAGCAATAATTTAACTTGACGCCGAAATATTTGTCGATCTTTCTCCAACATCCGATCAATTTCTTGACTTTTATATCGTTGTTCAATTTCTTCAGGACTGAATTTAAATCTCAGACAGCAAGAACATGACCAGGTTAAGGAGTCCGCCATCTTTAATGATGTACAGTGCCCACCACCTCCACCACTGCCAATTATATTTTTGCACGTTTTCTTTCTTCAAAATTTCCTAAACGTTATTTTGCTTCTGTCACACTGTTGCAAACTTCCTTCCGGCACTCCTCCTACACCTTAACTCTATCTGCATCAATTTTCTGGGATTTTATTTCACATTCACCGTTGGCCTACTATTTTCACTTCAACATTGAACCAACAGAGATTATCTATTTGTCTCTTCTGAACTTTTTGATAACATCTATTCTATGAACTAAAACTTTATTTCGTATTCCCGTATCCTATCACTGTATTCCGTTTTTCCTCCTTTTTTAAAGCAAGTTATTCTCTTCCGGAGAACATTTCACCTGGGCGTTCACGCCACACGCATCAGTCTTTTGCTCTCTCTGTTTCTTTCTTTTTTTCTCTTTGTATCTCCACTATGACCCTCTCTTATCCACGCACGGACTTGCGGCGCGTGAGCGTATGTGTGTGCAAGTATTCACTATACTACACACCTTTTACTCGTTCGCTGCAAAAATTTCCCCGGTCTACACTTATACACAAACGCACACACAAGCACACTGTCCCTCTCGCACTCTTTCTCCCTCTCATCAACGAAAAAGAATGACCTTCTCATATGTGTATGCGGTGGTAGCTTCAAAGTCTTCACTGTAGATTGGGCATGATTGAATAATCACAACACAATTGCACTGATGTCCGCGACGTAAGAGAGAGAAAGGAGAACCAAAGATGAAATTATGATAGAGAAGTTGGAATGGATTCATATTATATATGTATAAAGTATATATAAAACATTTACAACTCGTCTTGACTGCGCATCACCGGCGAGACGCTTTTTGTTGAAGCCTGCGGCCTCTCAATTTTATTTTCGCTGTTACAGACGTCCTAACCTATACTACAGAATGTATTCGAGTTGCACAAATGAAAATAAGTAAGTCAGTTCCGTGGTATTTGCGTAATTACGTAAATATATGTATGTATAACGATATTCCTCAAGGACATATAGATATGTATGCTGTGAGGAAAAACGGTGTACACTATGAGAGTTGTCTCGGCGCGAAAGTACAAACCCGGTTTCAACTTATCACACTCACCGAACTACATGATAACTGTGGGGGAGATGAGAAAAAAAATGCAGTACCGCAAACGGAAAAATGGATAACTTCTCCCACCACTGCATTGTTGTCAGTCACACGAAAATCACTTCACATATCAGTGTATGTGCTCAAGGCAGGAGAAAGACTTGAAGTGGGTCCGATAGGAAGGCAGCAGCACCAGCAATACAGCAATACTGAGTTGTATGTGACGTAGGTGAGTACACAGATTGGGAAGAATGAGATGAGGTTATGCGCATGTACAGCGATTGGAAGAAGAGGTCACGTCTCTCAAGTTACTTGCGCTCTACCGAGAGCGCAGATGTTTCTTTTCCCTCTCCACCTCCGTTACATAGTGCGTTCCAGTTTGTACTATTCAATGTTAATGCATCAGAGAAAGTTATTATCACTGCTATTTTCACCAAAATTGAATGATTGCCCATTACTTTCTCTGATATTGATGGTCAGATTATGGTTAAATGGAACTTTGTTTTACTCGATCAGTCTTGTCTTTTGTTGGTGCAGCATTATATGTGGATACATCCTCATATTGGGTATCGATATGATGGAACTGATGTACAACTAAATACAATTGTGCGTTGAGTGATTGAATGCTACAACAACCACGTCTGCAACAAATCAACTCCGATTCAACTTTCATACGAGTGAATTCCACTTTGATCATGACTTCATAATGCATTCCAATTCATGCTCCAGTTTAGCAGAACACGTGCGAATCTCTAGCCAACGTTAGAGCTTTACAGCTCATTCATTTTTTCATTCTGGATTCTCCCATGTGGGGAACAAACCATTCAACCAACAAAAGCGTTATTGAAAGAGTGTACTTTCAATTTTACAACTTATAATATTGAACATCTGTGTATCACAATATTTTCCCAGTTCCGATTGATTTGCAGCGAACATTCGTCAATCCTAAGACAACGAAGGGATATTTCAACGTTGAACTAGTTACGGTGAGTTGATTAATTTGTTGCAAGAGTGCTACAGAATGGTTAATAAGTATTATAAGAATATCCATTCTGTCGAAGACTAATCATGTTCTCTCATTTTATACAATATTCTGATGTTTCAATTTAGTCAATACGGTTATTTTATATGCAATATGAGGTTGATATGAAGTTCATGTGGGTTGTCATTGGAATCTAATACAACGACCAGATGAGTACTGTTATCGGTGAAACACTCTTTCGAATATGCCCTGAATGTCCATAAGTCCGTATCCGCGATAGAATGCTACAAATTGTCATATTTGATGACTAGGTTAATATGGAAAACTCTATATTAATGAGACAATAGTATACAATACGATATGTACGGTGGGCATCTACACTCAATCGCCACATAGAAGATTCATCCAACAAAATGACCGTGTCGTTGGTTATAATTGCTCAGCGGAATCAATGAATATTCATACTAAATAGTTTTCAATTTCCATTGTGTACTTTCTGAAAACACGCGATCTGCAGAATCGGATACTTCCACTCGTGAATGCTGTCCTGAATCAAAATTTTGAATGCTTTTTTTGATCGCATTTTGCCATGAGGTCAATCAAAGCAGAATTTCTCTGTTCAAATCCAATTTCAAATGAATTAGAGACGCCACGCACTGTACACACTGCCAGGTGTGGCAGCACAGGTCATGCAATAACAATTTGGTCTTGTCAAACTTAGCCCAGAGGGCAGCATCATAGATCATTTCATTGAGCGCAAATATTCAACAAACGAATATTTCACTCGATACATAGATCAACTAACGCAAGAGTTGAAAAAACTTAGCCTCCACACGATTGATAATAATTTAATTTTTCAAATAGATAAGTATCTCACTATTATACGTCCCTTGAATAGATATTCTATACGGGCATTTATTTGAAGAGTTGAACTTAGCTAAAATATTGATGCAAGAAACAATTGAGATCATTGAAAACTGATGGCAACACATTATGAACAATAGCGATACATTATTTCAAAGAACCCGGGGTTTTTTATCTTTACGAAAAGTAAAAGTTGCTTTTCCTTCACAACACGGAACTGAGCATTCACCCAACATCTGGATATTATCCAAATTCGTCAGATATAACTAAGCAATGTTGATTCAACGCATGTGATCACTCAAAAAAATTTAGAAACAATATATACGTATACAGTATATGTTTGAATATTTTACATTTTAAGAACAAGAAAGAAGCGTCGAAGTTTTGGGCAGCAAAACAGATCATTATTTGTTACCAATGTAGATAGGTTTTGATATAGTGTTACGTCCAGAACGTTATTTCGATGCGGATTCGTTCCTCGAAATTTGAACTAGCGAGTTGGACACTGGGAATAGATAGTTGATTGATTGGATCTAATGATTTATGATGATTTCACTCGTTTCTTGGATTGTTGTCGATGTAGGCTGGATCCCTCGTGTCTTTCAGTTGAAACAGTTATTTAGGTTAATCAATTTTGAATTAGAGTCCGAAATTGGTAGAAGGATTGTTCCCCACTACCGAGACCCTCGGCTGAGATGTTGAAAGGATAGGTGCGTCGTTTTCAGAGATTGTGCAAGTATAATATATCGTTTGTTTATTGTAGAACTTTTCATTAACACAATGATTGAACTCACTTTGTAATGTTTGATTACATTGATGACGTCTAACTATTCTGACGTCGTATGAACGATTTATAAGACTCGTTATGAACTTGAACACTTTACTGATTGAAAACTCCATAAACGAAATGTATAATCGCGTCGGAAGACTATGGTAAAAAGGCAATGATTGTCTAATGACTCACTAAATGGAAAAGGCCAAGATTGAAATGAAAGAAGTCATATTTATAAGGGAGGTTATTGTGCAACAGTTCGCCAGGATTTCATAGTCGGAATCCGTGCGGACTGTTTGTCATTAGTGAATCTCTTATCAAGATTCACTAAATTCGTTGATGAATGACTCAAGGAGTTACAATTGGTCAGTTAGATGTAAAAGTGGGAATCCATCCCACATTTGGCAAAATGCTGATGCATTTCTATCATTCTACATTCGACTCACCAACGACAATTTCCAGTTTAGAGTCTTGAAGAGATAATATTTCCGTGTGAATCTAAACATGAGTATTACAATTTTGATGACTTCTGTGCTGAGCAAAGATGAATTTTACAATTATTGCAGTTTTTTCATAGTTTCTCGGAAATAATGAATTGTTAATGTAATATTATATTTGAAAGTTGCATTTTGTAAATGCAATACTTGGAATTAACATGAATGTACTGATAAATGTTCAATAAGTATCAGTTCAATTATAGTGTTCATAGTGAGTCTAGCTAATACGATATTTGCATTGCGAGATTCATATTTAGTCTGGCAACTTGAGCGCATTGGTTTATACTTATGAGCGTCAGGTCGGTCAAGACCTAACAATAGTAACTGTTAGATCGTTGATCCGCGAGGTTGTATATTGTTGCTGCAAGACGATTAAGAACGATTGAAAACATGAATGAGTCTATACAATTATATACGATGTGACAAAAATGTGCGATTCGAAAAAAACGCGAGGGAAATTCAGAATGGATTGGTAGGGAATCACTCTACTACAAACAACTCTATATACATGGTGGTCCTCTTCAGGGAGACGTTAAAGCACGTGACGTTGTGGAAAAAAAAATAATAAAAATAATGGCGTCTGAATGATCTTCCTTTCCTGATTCCTGAATTTGTTATAACTTTTTGAGAATTTGTTATTTCCATATACAGATTTTGCTGTGAAGCGGGAAACACAAGGAATTACGGATATAATGTCATCATTATTGCGTGAGGTGCTCCAGCACATCACGTAACAAATGTGAATGGCAAATAGCCATTACCGTTGGTCGATTTTTGAAAAGTTACAACAAAATCAGGAATTAAGATAGGAAAATGATTCAAACGCTATTATTATCATTTTTTTTTCTCCACAACGCCACGTGCTTCGTGTCTCCCAGAAAAGGGCCACCCTGTATAAGGATATAATCGAGAATATTATTACAATATCAGTTTCATCGGGAACATGGCATTTCATTGAATTTAAAATTTACATCCTTTTGTTTTGACATGGATGAAGAATCATTGATCATGAAAAAACAAGTAGAAATCAATCAGTCCTTGAGAGTCAAATTCATTTTCGAAGGAGAAATCGTGTCATGGATTTCTTCTAAAAATGTTGAATCTTGACAACATGTAGAACAAATTTTGATATCCTATGATCAAATACGATTATAATGTGTTAGTTAATTTCCAAGTAATATTAAAAATTTTGAAAATATGATAGAAATTATTTTCTCTTTCATATGAATTTTATTATTTGGATGATTTGTAAAAATTGTAATAAAATTACGAAATGAAATGAAACTCATACATATTTTCTTTTTCAGATGAACAATATTTCTCCTCCAATTTTTTCCCCGCTTTGCTGCAGCACGTGATATCATGTGAATTATGTTCGTGTTATTTAGAAGAGAACTACAAATCAACTCTTATCCTCAAAATTTTAAGAATAAGTTATTAATGATTCTCAATCACTTAGATGTTGAGTATGCCAAAGTTGAATATGCTGCTTTCGAGTATAGTTCGTTCTTATGAGTTGATCACTTATTTTGGGTGAAAATCCAATGAAGAGTTTCTGTGCATTCAGAAATATTCGTGACACCTACTCTCGTGTATAGTCTCCACCCTTTTTATTATGTAGACATAGCATGCCATACTCCTACATTCACTCGCCAAGTAGCGTAAACCTGCAGGTAGTTTATCTGCCAAGTAGCCCATCGGGAATTTACCATCAGGAACAGAAATAGAAAATCAGCAGAATTGTGTTCTGAGCAGTTGGCAATGTCGAGCTCTAAAATCATCGATGAGTAAGGATTCTACCTTCAATAAATGTCAAGTCGACACGCAGCGATTTGATCAAATCGTTCTCATGAATTACACGCGGAATAAAATGACTGGGACAAATGAAAAAAATAGTCAGATTTTTGAAATACAGTTTTCTTATTATTCATATAGAGACTTTTTTTTTAGGTGGCAAAGTTGGAATTTTTTCCTTTCAATCTCTTGTACATACGTCGATGAGGCATGGTACGAAAATTTTTATTCAAGATGGTTCATCAAATCCCAATCGAATAGAGGAAGACATTTACATGCATGAGATATATAATGAACGCAACTTTCCATTTTGATGAATAATAAGAAGGTGATAAGACAAATTCATCGACCATTCGATGATGAAATTGACATTTGCAATATGATCTATTTTCGATTCTTAATCACAAGAAAAATAACAATATGTTCGGCGCCTGTTGTTTCATTCCTATTTATATGCTCATTTGGAAAGAATGAGTATAGGGGAGAGTGGGGCACGACGGCCCCCTTAAGCTCGTAATTATTTTTCATGGCTTTCAATCTTCAAGTGAACTCAACTTGGTCTTATGTTAAGCAAATCCATCAAAGTTTTATCGAATCTTGAGAAAAAAACAATTTTTTTTGTGGGGCACGACGGCCCCCTCCAAAAAAATGGATTTTTTTTTTTTTTTTGAATGATCTTGAGCACAAATATACTATTTTCATATCGTCATAATCTCATAGACTTCGAATTCACTCCAAAGAAGTTTTATCCAGAAAATATAACCTGCATCTCTCTATCTGTATTCTGATTTTATTTAAAACAGCAATATTACATCAAATAATTTTTGATTTGTTGCGGAAATAGGGTGG
>JABMBR010004925.1:0-19831 GCA_018881525.1 Meteorus sp. PSUC_FEM 10030008
AATGATCACCGATCATCGACCTTTAGTATGGGTTCATAACTTCAATGACCCAACTTCAAGAGTCATGAGATGGCGTGAGAAAGTAAGTGATTTCGACTCCGATATGCAATATAAAGCTGGCAAAATAAATACCAATGCTAATGCGTTATCGCGTAATCCTGTTGCTAACGTAGAATCAAGAGAAATATATTTGGCCACAGTTACATGGCGGAAACGCAAATCATCGAAAGAAACGTCGGACAGTAATCCAATAGAGGCCGAGGCATAAAGGACTGATCCACGTATCATTTCCGATGAAGAAACGCAACATTGGGAAGAACTTGTTAGAAATATAAGAATAACAAAAGTATCCAAGAAAACGAAGAAAAACTTGAACAACCAATCTACTTTAAATCATAATCCAAAATCCATAAATCAATCTACTTCAAATCTTAACCCAGAATCTACAGATCAACATACCTCGAGTCACAACCAAGAACCAACGAATCAACCCACCTCGAATCATAATGAAGAATCAATAAATCAATCCACCTCGAGTCATAATCAACAATGCAATATTCAATCAACCAAAAATCAAGAATCACATATTCAATCAATTACAAATCAAGAAACGAATGGCCAAATAATCACGAGTCATGATGTCAATACAAAAGAGCAACCATCTCACAAATTCCTTACCCCACAAGTTCCACAAAAACATACAAAAGGCACTCAGATAGAGTCAAATATCACGAAGAAGGAGCATACGACGCAGTTATGTTCACAAACAAAGAAAATGCGCCAAACGACGTCGTCTTCTCATACAGACGACGCAGGTATCAAATCAAAACGTAAAAAGTGTAGACCAATGGGTCATACTTCCAATACAGATGCAAATCTACCACCACCTCGATGCCAACGTGACCCAATAATAATCATTAGCTGCGACGAAAGAAACTCCACTGAGAAATAAAGATTCTCAGAAAAAATGGATCTACCCCCTCGTGAATTACATTTCAAATAAAATCAAGAACATAATAATCCCATGGAATTCGAAGGAACACATGTCGGAGGCATATTGGATGTCGATAAGATCTTAAAGAAATCTGCAAAACCAAACAAATTGTTGATCATAAGAGAACAATATTCAATAAGAAGATACAGTTCAAAATCGGAAGAAAGCGGACACGAAAGCAAATTCGTACTCAAAACACCTAAGTTGGAACTGCTTATTCCAAAAATGAAGAAAGCATATGAGGAGCTACTCATCAGAAAAACAAGAGTTAGGACCTATTCTGAAAGTACTGAAGCAAAAACACATGTTGTAGCCGCAGATATCCACTCAACTACTAAAGTGAAAGATCAGCTACCGAAATCCTCTGTAAAGAATAACAGTAAAAGGGGAAGGAAATGACATAGGAAGAATAACAGTACGAAGACTCAATCAACTGTCTCAGATAGTACGTCACCAAGCGCGGCCATTACAGTCAAGCGATGTAATGGTACCACATTCATATGAGCACTCCGCGCTTATTCCACTTCCTTCGCTGATCTCTGAGCGACCTGCTACAGATATACAAAGCAGCAGTCCAAGCGTGCTGCTCACTCACAGTGATCCAATATTTATTAATCTTGATCCAATCTTTGATCCATACTCGGCTATAAATACATCATCAAATTCGGAACACGAAATTGATTACCAAAATACAGCGAAGAATTATAGAAACAACGCATTCAACACAGAAATCAATGATCAAAACCAAAATCTTTGATTGTTAGAACATACTTGTTACGTTTTTCTGTCAATGGCAATGGTCCACAAATATCCATAGCAATTTTATCATTGAAATTCCTCGGAATGTCAGTGATAATCATAGGCATTTTAGTTGGGTGCCTATTTACTTTATTTCTTTGACACACTTCACAGGTTTTTACATAGTTTTCGACATCTCTTCTCAAGGTAATCCAAAAATAGTTTTCTGCAATTCGATAATATGTTTTCTTCACTCCACCATGCCCTCCTAGCGGGCTATCGTGGTTTTCCTTCAATATTTCTTTGATGTCTTCTTCTTCCGGTATTATTCTTTCTCTGTCATGAAGGAAAATAGTCGTGCCTCCTCTATAGAATATTTCTTTCCATAATTTCTCAATTTCTTTTTTTGGAAGTCCAGATAAACGAGCACACTCGTTATGATCAATATGAAGTTCCTTCAATTGTTCTGCGACTGTTAGGTGTAACAGTTCTTCTATTTTTCCACTTAGTTCTTCCCTTGTTATAGAAGGGTTCATTTCCACAATCATATGGTATTCTTCTTGTGTTTCTTCATGATACACTTCTATTGACTGTGAACCATTTTCCCGAACAAATGATACATCAACGTTACCCTCGGGTATCGGTGAACTTGTCAAGTATATTTATTTTGCTAATTTTACCACTTTCTTGTCTTCCTCTTTTTCTATTGATTCCGTATTCTCTTGATGGTGATCTTCATGATGATCTCTTTCTTTTCTTCTTTTTCCATACTCTGTTTCTATTATTAATTTTCTCTTGGTATCAGCAGTTTTCGATGCTCCCTGAAATTCTTCATCTAGACTGCTTCCAAGAATGTCCTCACCGGTTGGCACACGTTTCTTTATTCTTCGGTCTGGTTCTTTTTTTTTCCTTTACCATGCGGCAACATTCTTCAAATTCGTCCTCTGACATTAAATCTATCAAATTATCAGCGTTCATTCTACGAAATACCAGAATGGGATTTCTGGATAAAGCATCAGTATTTGTGCTCAGTTTACCCTTTTTATAAATTATTTCATAGTCATATTCTTCCAGACTGATTCTCCATCTTAATAATCTTGAATGAGGATTTTTATGATTTATCAGCCAAACAAAAGGTCGATGATCAGTGATAATTTTAAATTTCCTGCCACACAAATATGGATGGAAATGTTTTACACACCATACTATCGCTAACAATTCCTGCTCAATCGTTGAATAATTTTCCTCCGCTTTATTCAAAGCACGGCTCGTATACGCAACAGGATGCTCTTGGTTATTCTTCATCTGCGATCAAATACCACCAATTGCGATGCCAGAAGCATCAGTTGTCATCATGAATTCTTTGGTGAAATCTGGATACGCCAAAATCGGGTCCGAACATAATTCTTTCTTCAAGGTGTCAAATGCTCTATCTTGGTCTTGTCCCCAAAGGAATGCAATATCTTTTCGTAGCAATTCAGTTGAAGGTTTTGCTTTTTTGCTATAATATTTGATGAATGTCCTATAATACCCGGTCATGCCCAGAAATTGTTTCACCTGTTTAGTATTTCTCGGAGTTAGAAATTTGGGAACACATTCACATTTTTCTGGATTTGGTTTCACTCCATCTTCTGTGATTATGTGACCCGAATACTGTAATTCAGGTTTCAGACATTCGCACTTGTCGGGCTGAAGCTTCAGGTTAGTTTCTCTCAGAGGTTGGAACAAAATCTCCAAATTCTCATTATGTTCCTTCAATGCTTTTCAGTAAACGATGATATCATCAAGGTAAGCGAAACATATTTTCCTGATAAGACCCCTCAGAGCATTATCAATCATTCGTTGGAACGCTGCTGGAGCATTCTTCAGACCGAATGGCATCTTTAGGAATTCGAAGTGTCCTTGGGGTGTACTGAATGCTGTTTTATGCTGGTGTTTGGGATTCATAGCAATCTGGTGAAATCCGCTTGCTAGATCGAAAGCTGAAAAGTACCTAGAATTTCCGAGTTGATCCTGAATTTCCGAAATGTTAGGAATTGGATACGCATCTTGGATGGTTTTATTATTCAATTTTCTGAAATCCGTCGCTACTCTCCACTTCATCTTGCTTAATGCATCATGTTTTTTTGGCACTATCCACAATGGCGAATTGTAAGGTGAGTTCGAATTCTGCACCACTTTCTTTTCTTTCATTTCTTCGACTTGCCTAGCAATCTTTTCCTGTAGGGTCGGCGGGAATCTATATTGTTTCACATTAATAGGAATTTCTTCTGTTGTTTCTATTGAATGCTCAGCCAAATCTGTAGGAGGCAATGGATCATTTGGCAAATGAAAAATATCTTGATATGAGTTAATAATTTCCCAAATTTCATTTCATTCTTCTTTTTTTTTAAATGTGAGATAACCGCGTGTTCTCTTTCAATACTTGGCTGCGTTTGGTCGAGTGATTACAACGTAATTTGAGAATTTGTACGTTATCACGATTGAAAATAATTGTTCTTTCCTTTGCTAGTATTATAGCATCTTCTTTCTCTAAAAACGGTCGCGCTGGTATCCTATCTTCTCCTAATGGAAAGTCATTTGGAACAATGTAGAAAATATGATCCACTTTATCAACTGTGATTTTGCACTCCCGATTACAAACAATCGGAATCAGTGATGCCGAAACGTGGGATTTTTCTACCCCTTCTATAGCACCTCGCGTGCCTGAAGTACGTATAAATGAGGCGTATGGAAGCGGTAGAAAAATCCCACGTTTCGGCATCACTGATCGGAATGTCATTAATTCCGGTAATTTCTGCGCTAATTTTCCCTCACGGGTAGACCTCCTGTACATTTGAATTTGATAATATTTACAGCTGCTCCTGTGTCTGCCAAGAATGAATGATCGCGCTGTCCGGCAGCGGTGTTGATTCTGAGCATGAAGCTTGCTCCTGGATTTCTTCTATTTTTCGACATTGACTATATTTTATTTGATTCGGTGGGACATTTGACGCCAGACGGAATTGAAAATTTTGATGCGTAGCTTGTCGTCTTTTGGGACAGTTTCTAATGAAATGCTCAAAACTTCCACAACTATGGTAAGAAAATTTATTTCTATTTTCTGATTTCCGTGAATAATCTTGTTCCTTCTGTTTTACGTTTCTGGTGTCTTGAACTTTATTAGAGACTCTATAGGTATTAGTGTGAGACTTTCTATATAGAATTTGGGACATAGCTTCTTCTTCTTCTGTTTCCAATGCTGAATTTTGAGCTTCACGAATAGTGCTTGGATTACTTGCTATCACAAATAATTTGATACTGGTGCGAAGACCCCTCATATACTGTGCAAGACCTTGTCTTTCTTCATTTTTTAAAATAATTGCGCGATTTTCTGTGTCAAATTCGAAGTTGTTATTTACGGCACGTTTCACATTCAAATGGCATTCATCAAACTTTTTATTATAACTGAGAACGTTTTCGTTACTTTGTTGGCATTGACTGCGTTCAAGTAGAGCAACGTCATACGATTTGTTTTCTCCAGAACTAATTCGCAACGCTTGAAACAAATCTTCGACCGATCTAATATCATGACCATTGATCATTTTCCTAGCATGGCGGACGATTTTCTTTGAAATAACCAATCTAATGAAGATTGTTGTCGATTCTTCCGGGACGTCATTAAGAACTGATTTTATTTCAAAAATAAATGTTTCAACCGATATATTATTTCCATCAATCTTTGTAATCAATTCAAGTTGAGCTTTCATATCTTCCATTCTCAATGAGTTTATATTGTTAGCTTCGGTTGCAACGGACCAAACATCTTCCGAAATACGCTCATTTTCTTTCGATAACGATTCTACTTTGGTTTTTAACTCATTCATCTGATCTTTCAATGAATTGATAAGATTCACCATTTGATCTTCGTTGTTGGACATGTTGTTTTTAAATTCTGATAATATTGAATTATGATTACTAGTCACTTCGCTTTCGTCTGAACATTACTTTTTATCGCGATATTCCGTGAAACTACTGCGTGACATTAGATAATTTCAAATTACTTACAACAAGTTGTCGATTTTCATGTTTTGCGGTACTTTCAGAAGCACTAGCTTGAGATATCCTTTTAGCTGCCACCAATTCTATGTTATACCTTGGGTGATATTCTGGTTTTCGTTCAAAATAACCAACTCAAACGTATTATTTAAGTAAATATTCGTTAAGATTATTCATTGTATCAATGATTTCGTGACTTTCAACTCGAATGTTTTGTTTCGTTTCTTTTCTGAACTGTTCTTCCTTTGAATTCTATTCTCTGACTGACTGAATGTTAGCAAGTTCCTGAGGTGATAGGACCAACTCGTATTATTGCGCTGGAAAATTATATAAAATAGGTAGTGATGCGCCCGGTACCGAGCGGAGTCACACCTTTATCAGCAGTTTTATAGAGAGTCATATTCGAATCTACGGAGGCATAACACCCTATAAGTAATTGGAGACATTAGAAAATCAAAAATGTGAATGCAGTTCAAGACGAAATTATTTTTCTAAATATTTTGAGCAGTTTGTTTTTCTATTTCCAATTACTATATATGAATAATTTTCTGCTTTTTCCTTTCCTCCTTCTAAATAATAGGGATGATGAAATCCATTGCTTAAGTGAATAGGAGAATCGAAATCTATCTCTGGGTTCATCAAAATGGAATTTTGTATGATCAAAAAATGCAATTTCCGATCAACCACAATTTCTCATGACCGAATATTTATATCAATGAACCATTACTTCAATCGTTATTCACATTCCTGTTTCATATTGCACCCTCTATCCCCATTCGTTTATTCAATACAGAATTTTTTATTAATCAATGATTACAGTGGAACCTCGATTTTCTTCTCCACTTCCAGGTATGCGAAAACAATTCAGGGAAGGCCAAAAGCTATAGTAACAGATAGTGGAAAAGAATTTATATGAAAGACGTGTGTACTGGTATGTTTATATGAAATCATTTGGTTACATGAGTATTTGAGAGTGAGAAGAAAATCGAGAGGGAAAGAAATCAAGAATCTACCGTATTTCAATGTAGATAATTTTCAATCCTGAAAAGCAAACAAGACCAACGATGCATCATTTCATGCTGCAAAAATTTTCCTCAATTCTTCAAATGATTTTATATATTCGTCGATCCCCGACTGAACAGTCTTCTTTAGTTTTTCATAATTTTAGTCCAGATAACTCTTTGAATATTGAAGATACAACTAAAAAACCGCATATCTTTCGCATTTTTCTTCAACCAATAGATACATTAGGCTCGGCCATTACTTGACAGTTAATACTATCCTAATAGGAGGAAGATGGCGCTCAATGATTAATATGAGAATCTGAACGACACGGATATTCCAACTCATTATCAAGATCCAGATAAAAACAAGATAAGTGGTTGTGGAGGCTTTATTAATGACTCAATGCCCACACAACAGTATGGCTCTTCAATTTCAATACAACGTAACTGAAAAACTAAAATTTCTTTAGATATCGACAAAACATCTTTTTCTTCAGCTGCACTGGATACAGTCATCAAGTTCATCAAAGCTGATATCTCTACGGATATAATTCAATTTCGAAGGAATATGAATGAAATGATGGTCGAAAGACTCCGTTGAAAATGAAAATACGAAGAAAATCAACTTGGAAATATTTATCTCCTACCGTATTTCAAAATCGCACTCCCAAGCATGCGAAACCGCATGAAAGGAATCATGGAAAGAATAAAATTCAATTCAGTCCAGTGCGGGTAAACAACGAAAAACTGAAGACGAAGATGAAAGTTTTGGATCTCCTCGAGAAAAACGTTTGAAAAAATTACTGGGAGCATAAGCAGGAAAAAAATTTGCTTATTGGTTTACCGTGGATGAAAAAGACCTGAAATATTCTTGTTGCTTCTCCAGTGGTTTATAAGTTCTATGGACTATGACGATTGAAAATTGAAAATGAGCTGTATGGTTGGAAATACGAGAATATATTGAACTGTACGAAAAATAGAAGAAACGTTTTTTTTCATCGGGAGAACATGATAGCCTCCGTTTCTTCCAGAATTGGACAGAACATGTGGTGGAAAAATGGATTTTTTCAATATTAACTACTCGCGGAATAAACCACCAGAAATAGGAAAAAAAAATTCATCTTCGAAATATGAGAATGAAATAGGAATAATGATTTAAGAAAAAATCAATCCCTCAAAATGATGATTTACTCACAAAAAATAATTCATAATCTCGTTGTTGGGTAATGAAAAATTCTGTCAAATTACGATTTTTGATCGGAAAAATGACCATCGCTATTGATGATCTTACTATCTAGGAAAAAATTGTCGATCATTTTTTGGAGGATACTTCCGTTCATAACCATTATTGAAACAAAAGGTGCGAGTAAATAACGAAGATTTTCTCTATGTAGTTCCAGCATGAGAAAAACAGATCGCGATTGTTGCAAAATCCAATCATTTTCGTCGTGGCTTCATCATCGTCTGTAATACTTTCGATTGTAAGTAGAAATATGGAAGATAATTATTCCCTGATTTCCGTTACTGAACTCTCATCTGTATTTTCTCAAGAACAGCTCGAAGCGGTAAAAATAGTCTCATGTATTCATCCAATGAATTATCTGGGTTTGCATATTATTTTCCACCTTCGTTCAATTTTACAATCGACAAGAGCTGATTGATAGAAATATTGCGGTGAAAACATTGTAGTGTTTAATTATAATGTATTGTTATGCATTGTTATTCATTGTTATCGTTATCCATCCAAAAATCCAGTAAGTACCCGAATCTTTTCATTCTTCAATATTCTTATTTGAAGGATTGAATTGATTTATTTATTAAAATGTATGATTCAAATGAGCCATGCGCTACTAATATGGTACCGAGAGTCATGACTCTTTCTGGGAATTTTCTGCTCTTCTCAGACCATTCTTTGAATTCTTAATACCCTCAGTAGTTTCCCTCATATTCCCAAAAAACTAACTGGAGACATTTTTTTTTCACCAAATAATTTACAACTTCCACGACATGTTTGATCGGATCCTAACTTTTTCACAGAGTTTCTGATTGATATTGCGGATCATAAACTCGGTCATAATTTTCAATGCTCATGAACGAATCCGTCGAGAAAAAGTATTTCTTGACTGGACAACAAGTGCATTCAGCTTATGAAAATAGAAAAACATTCTTGGCATGATATGGGAATCATGATTCGTAAATCATACATCATACAAGCCAATAAGATGATCAGAATTCTCGGTAATTTCTCATTTGGAAATACTGAGCATGTGCACATATCTGATCCACATAATCGTACGAGTATTTGGTGATCACAAACTACATTATGCCCTTGTTTACTATTCATCGGAGAACTTCGAATCGTCCTTCGAAATGTGGGATATAACTAGCAGGTTTCATGAACGAAGGCAATATCTGTACGGATCCCAGTTTCATTTTCATCAAATATTGAAGCTGTCCCATTTCATCAATCTCCGCACATTTTATGGTGACCCCTTTCAGCGACTTATACCGAGATTTTATTTCTAATTACGTTTTTTTTAGGCATCGGTCTGAGATGTGGGCTATATCCATTTTACAAGGTACAATGTTTAATAGATTCCGATAATGTATTCCGCAATTGTGAAATCAATCCACAAGCATTGTCGCATCTTTTTGGGAAGATTTACTCGAGGATGATTAAAATATTCTCATGAAATGTGGGTAAACTGTGGCTAAGTGGCTGTCATTCCTTACCGGTGATAATAGTGGGGATGTTCTGTAAAACCTGCGACGAGCAATCAATCACTCGTTTGCTTCTCCTCCTTTCCTCGGACGGCCCATTACATTTCTATTTTGAAAGCTGCTTATTAAGCGGAGCCGGCTGGTGAGAAGACAGACAGGTTTCACGGTATAAAGTATCGGGTTGCTGTGGCGCGGCAACAGCACCACTGATGCTTCTACGCCCGGGAGACGGCAACTCAGTGTCGGCAGCATAGACGGAGCAATGGCGAGAAGGGTGAAGGGGGGCAACAGGGCGATGGCAGGAGATGGTAGAAATATGGGAGAAGGGAAGCGACGAAAAAAAGGAGACTGGGGAGAAAGAGGGCTGTAAAAGCGGTGAAATATCAAAGTCGGGATGGGAGCTGTCATCGTCGGGCCAACATCATGGGTGGCGTGTTGAATTAGAATGCCTCCTCATCCCCCACACTTTCCTGTGTTCTGGTATGGGCGATCCGCGCCCCACTCGCATGGTTCAGTTAGAAAGTGGAAGGGAGAACGGGTGGCTACGTGTGCGTTGGCTAAAGGAGTAGAGGGGATAAGTCAGTAGGTGGCGCAGCGATCTACCATCTCTCCGCATTGCTGAGACATAGCCAGGAACGGCTCTCACTGTTTCATTGGGATTCAAGAGGAGAGTTCAACTCGGCGTTCATATTTAATCCAGTTTTACAACAAAAAATCACATCATTGTTCTGGAGTGATCATTTCTGTAACCTTACATGCATTTGGGAAAATTGAGCGCTGTTATTGTAGTGAATGAAGTTTCGTGTGATTTCTCCCAAGTGCTTGTGGTGTGAGTCATTAGGAAAAAAGTGTTCAACCAAATGGTTGTCCTCGAAGAAGGAGGTATGCTGACCACTGGGCACACTCAATATCTACAGCCAGATTATCTATCTCCGCTTCCAACAACGGTCAGTTTGGTCAATTGTAATACATAATAGTTTGTTGAGAAATTTGCGTCTATTACGATGATATCCGTCGTATATTTTACATATTATTTTTTTACGATTGAAACATTGAATTTCAGTTGGACGCGAAAAAAAGTCCGTTGGCATTACTTGCACAAACATGCAGTCAAATTGGAGTGGATTCACCAACGAAACCATTACTGTCACCATTGGAGAAATCAACGAAAAATGGAGTTCTCGGTGTAAACGCACGTTCTCCGCCGGCGGCGAAAATTGAACGAATTCGGTGTAGTCCGTCGGAACCAAAACCACTTGCTTTCAAACCGTATGAGACCAATGTTTTGGTACGAAAATCTAGTGATGATGGTAGACCTCCGTCCAAAACTAGTGTTCATAGTGTAAATGGTATAGACAGTGTATGTGTTGGTGAAAATAATAGTTCCGAGAAAAGAAGAACGGGTGCGCGAACGCCCATGTGCCGTAAATCTGTATCACCCATAGAACACAGTGCGACGATTGCGTCAACAACAATTATGTTATCAAGCAGTACATCGTCACCGGCATTTGAACGAAAAACTCCACTCCAAGAACGAGGAAAAACAAGCGATTCGCCACGTACTAATGTAGCTAGTCCAATTATTCGGTCGGGTATGGAAGTACTGTCAGGTTCTGGATTGACTAAGGACACGAACGTGGGTGGATACAAACATACGAATGTGCTCCACAACTTCAATAGTAACGTATTATGCTGCCCTCCAGGATTTACAGAAAATCCAGCATTCCGTCCTCCATTTGCTGGAGGTTTGCCATTTTCTCATCATCATGCAGCAGCTGCAGCGGCGTTACTTTGTTATCCGTCGGCAGCTTCCACTCCCGCGAATACTCCTTATTTGAGTTACACTCGCGTCAAAACATCCGCCGGAGGCGAAGCTCTACTACCCATATGTAAAGACCCGTATTGCACTGGATGCCAGTATAACTTACATAATGCTCAAATGATGATCAACGGTGGAACTTGCCCGAGTGGATGCACTCAATGTGAGCACCAAAAATATGGTCTGGCAATGGCGTTATCATCGTTAGCACCAATGCCTCCCCCTTCATTATCGTACCCCGCCACTTTAACGGGAAATAGACCATACGTTTGTAATTGGATAGCTGGTGAAACTTATTGTGGTAAGCGTTTCACCTCATCGGAAGAATTATTGCAACACCTGAGAAGTCATACAAGTATGGCGAACAGTGATCTCAACGCAACAGTCTCGACATCACTGTTAGGACCCCATTCACATCAACATTCACTTCTCTCACCGACGGCCGCTCTTCATCGAACTGCCGCTGGAAGTAATTACCCTGCGCCATCACTCAGTCCATTGAGTGGACGATATCATCCTTACGGTAAACCACCGACTGGACCTCTACCAGCTGCTTTAGGCACATCACCCTACAGTGCTTTTAACACACTGGGTCCATATTATCCTCCGTATGCAATATACGGTCAACGGATTGGTGCAGCTGTTCATCCGTAAAGTGTATCATCCCCTGTGGTATTGGTCATTTTCGAGACATGGTTCGCTGGATAATTGTCAAGAAAATTGGAATGTGTGTATTGTGAATAACGCGGCGCGATCAGTGCGACTCTTTCGATGAGACTCCTCTTCATTCGATGCTTGCATAGCTACTTATGAATGAAATAAAAAACAAGACCATGGATATATAAAATAAATGATGTAAAATTAAATATGGAAATGTATTCGAGCAATGATGAAATTGTGCTCTTGCTTAACCAGTGCGTAATTATTCTCTGAATCACCTGTAGGAGATTCTGTGACACCGACAATTCATATAAGTATATTAAGGTTCATCTTCTTATCATAATTGTGTCAGCTTGATATGAATTCGGGAATTATATTGCACGCGCTTGCGTATGTGTCCAAGTCAGCGGTATTTTATGAAATTTTTTCGAAATGGTTGTCGAGTATACACGTTATTATCCGATAAGTTCTTCAACACCTTCAATTCAATCCTGCTTTTGGGAAATAAAACAAAATGTGCGATCGGACTAATAACGGATGCATTCATAATAATGTGTAATAACTGCTACAACACTAAATCTGAGATAATTCGGAATATATGACGAGAAATACAACTATAAACGACTCGCCCGTACCAACTTGTTCGTGAGCTAAGTTGACTTTGGTGTGTGCTTCATATCCATTGTGTAACTGTGATATTTATTATTTAAACAAGAAACTTATTGTCGCTATGAGATTAACTTCATACAGCCCGATTATGACCATAGATGGGTGATCTACTCTTTTTTCATCGTCAAAATCCGTGCTAATCGATCATTTCGATCGACATTTCATGATGGATAAGATATTATTTACTTTGTAAATATAGAATGTAAATATTGTTGAGTTTCCATACTGGTATAATAAATATGTTTGTAGAATCGTACGAAGTATTTTTTCATTCTAAGCGATATAAATGTAGCTTGACTGATAGATGTTATTGCGTTCTCCATACAAATAAATTTTGTTGAATAGATTATTCTTCACTTTTTTCGCGAGTCAGAGAAGAAATATAAGGAACTCTACGTTAGTGCTTGAACGTTCATACCAATCTCCGAGTCACCCAAAGACTGAATTTATTTCTTTCATTACGAACACAGCGGATCTAAGTTCTTGGATATCAGCGCCTCGAGGTGGGGCGCATAAATCTAAGCGTCGAGTCCCGACGGTCTTCGTAACATCGTGTGTTATAAGGATGTGAGGAATGAGTAGATGAGCACGTATGTGTTTGTACATATGTGAGTGTGTTGTAGGGGAAGAGGAAAATAGGAGTGGTAGAAAGTGGGAAGGAGCAAAATGGAATAGAGAGGTATTGCTAGCGTTACTCTCTATTCAGGTCGGTGATGGTAGAGGGGCGGTGTCGCTTCAGCTGGCTCAGCAAAAGTGAAATATTCGGTGATTTTACGTGAAAATGAATGGCCAACCATATTTTTGTCTGCTATTCTTTAGATTGGAATTCATGTTATTTCGGGCGATTACGCGCATCACAGAATACCAATTAGTGAAATGAATCCAGGAAACGGGTGGACATGTCATTTCACTCATTCATATCTTCATTCTCAAAAACATCTTTTTATTGCTCCGGTACTCAGATTAAGTGAATTACATCCGCCTATTGTCACTGTGGTATGAAAATCAATCATATATGTTCCTTCTTACATATTTTCCATAACTGCATGCGTATGACCGTACATGTATTGATCTTGAATTTTGTTCTCCTATTTCGCGAAAAGAAAAATTATACATGGAGTAATGCTCAATATGGGAGTCAATCTTTTATTATTTCATGGCATCGATATGTCACATCATATTTATATATTCAACATTTCTCCAATAGGCTGAGTTAATATAGAAGTTGATGTTACTCATTTGATAGATGACTGTATATTGATTGGTTTCTTCCATGCCATCACGCCATTGTTCCGATAGTAAACCATCAGAGAGGTACGCATCCATTCGTGTGTCAACTTTAGTGAGTGATGTGTCAAGTACATGATGAGTGGCGCGCCCCTGAGCAACGTCAATCAACCATCTTGATGATTCTCGCTAGTCAGCGTGAATGATATGTAGCACATCAATAATAGGGATACCGTTTGCATGCATAAAAAATCTCCGTCATCCAAGCCATTCAACCAAAGTATCGTTTGTGATAACTTATGAGTTCATTGTGCCCTTCGCTTCGATGTTCATTGTGTTTGTGACTTCGCCTTTCCATGGGCTATACAATTTCATACATCCTTATTAGCATCCTCGTGATCATCAGTGTGAGTCTTAGGAAATGCTGAGACACATTTTTGTCGTGAACTACACTCCTATATTTAGTGCGTGAGATACAAGAATGCAAAAGTATCGGTTTTAAGTGACACTTGCCGCGTATTCGAACATTTTATTCGTGACACGTATCATAGAATTTGCAGCTCTTGCACTCTTCAAGCAGCATGCCGCGAGTTGTACTGCTTGACAGATAGTAGACGAATGAATTAATCAAAGACAGAAAGTGCGACTGGGAGAGAAAGTTGATGACAAGAGTGACATTTGAAATATTTAGGACAATGAACCGAGTTATATGTACACACTAAGAATGCCAACCTCACTGGTAGAAATGATGAATTAGCGAACATGTAACCTCATATCTCCCACTCTATTCTCTCGATGAGACGTTCTCTCTAATCTACTGTTGGGCGATGGTAGGCAAGAGAATTCCCATGATATGTTGTGGCTTCACCGAAGCCTGCGAGCGGAAAATAGAGAGAGACCAAGAGATGATGGATCGTAACAACGTCAAGGAGCCATTCATCACCTCCATCTATCAGGCACCCCTTCGCCGTGCTCCGGGAAGCGAGCAGGCGACGGCTATCTACTTGCCTCAGTCCCAGTGATTAATGTCGATCGGCGAAGCCCTGCTCTGCTTTCATCTCATTGGCGTATACTCACTACGCAGCCCAAAGAATTTTTTATCACCATCTCGTCAGTTGAATGATATACATTGTAGATTTCCAAGTATAAAACTTGAAATTGATGCGATTGTCGGCGAAAATAGGCAGTGTATTTCACTGCAAAAATACTATTAGTCAACTGCTATGAGATGTAAATGAGAAAATTCAGGACGGTTGCATCGCAGAAGCAGTAATGAAACTAAGTTCATCACGAAAATCGTGTCGAATGGAGAATCCTCGACTATAATTGTCGCAGTTATTCATACCCAGTGAAGATCCAGTGCGTTCAAGGATCGTGAATCAATAGATACATGTAGCGAAGAGATACGGTAAATTGTGGAATAAAAGAAATAGTTATGTCAACGCAGTGAAATAAATTGAGTTATTAACGTGACAATGTCACAATAAATTATGATGAAGCGGCGGGTAAAAAGAAACGACCATAGAGACAGTACCACGAAAGGTCGGATGGGGCTAACAGCGGTTGATTGCCGGTTGCTCGTTTGTCTCCATGTAGTCTGACAGCAATGCTCCTGCGAAGTAACGTCAGTGCTGAGTCCTCGTAACACGTGGTGGAAATGGTGCAGCAGCTAACGGCTATATAGCTATATATAAACCAGACACACTCGTCCAGCGAATGTTACTCTTCCACTGGTGCTGGCAATTAGTCCTGTCCATAAATTGAAACGAATGGTACGACGAAACTGAACGAGTAAAGAACGTAGATGAACATCTCTTCACACGCATATTCGACCAAACCCATTATCACGGAGTGATGCATGTCGCGATATGCTGTGGGATATGAACTAATTCTTCTGAAGCTTCGAAGGAAGTGGCAGAATCGTGGGTTTGTTTCGCAAAGAAAGTAGTGTGTGCAATTATAACGAGTATTTCATAATATTTTCTGTGAGAAGTGAAAACAATGCCGCGATATATGTACGCGAATATCTGAAGTGATCACATGGAAGTAGATTTCGAGTACACTGATGGTGTCTATCGCAATCACATTCGAAATGCATTCCAAATATATGCTAGTGCTGACACAGAATTTTATAGTAGATACTACCATCGAAGCAACGTATAAATATTCTGACTGATTTCGCTGAGGGCAAACACAAGTGACGTTGTCAAATGTATCGTATAAATAACATCATCCAACACTTGCATGATTATTTTTATCGTCTATTATAGCATTATAAAATTGCAACTTTCATTATTACAAACTTATAGCCAATTACACATGGTATTATATATTCAATCATTCAAACCTGATTTTATGTATTCACTACACTATTTCAATGAGTTATCCGTTTTCACAAAATCAAATATTCAAATAATAACTTTTAAAATCATATCGATAAATCTTACAATCGACGATGGTAAGTATAACTATCGAAACTTTCATGACACAATGAACTATTTTCTAGACGGTGGGTATTCAAGATTATATACTTATCCATAATCCAAGGTTACCGAATAAGTTTCGTTGTATTGATACCCCCTGGCCGCTGAAAAGTGTGCTTTCATTCCAATGTAACATCTTCGCTCGCCAATACAAAATTCCCCTTTGTCATTTGCGAATAATTAGAGTTATACTCGAAATATGCGCTGTTAAGCAAGCCTTGGCATTGGCATAACATTCCACAGGCATATTCTAAACTGTTTATGTAGATTACCGATCAGAATATTTTGTTTTTGCCAATTCTCATCTCATAATTTTTATCGTGTAATTAACTTCTACAAAATTTTCATGCATAACTTATTCGAACTCGCACCAAAAGATTCAATTTAATCAACCAGTTAACACCGCCTCATCGAGAAAAAAGGTGCAAGACCGCGAAATCACATCTATGTCAATGGCAACAAATCATCGTAAACCTTAAAACATGTATCCAAATCAACAAAATTTCGTATCACCAGTATTGTATCCAAATCAACGGAATCTGGTATTACTAGCAGCATATGAACGAACTCGGAACGGTCGACGAATCTGCATTATTGTGTGTTATATGATCTGTAGTATTGAGTTTCGTAATTTTTCAATTGCTTTGTGTTCATTGTTACAGTTGAATAAATATTTTTACGAGTGAAGTTAAGAGTGAAACATCAGTTGAATACAATTATTTCCTCACTTATGTGAAGAAAATCTTGCACAAATCTTGAACACCCTGTGTTCCACAACTTCGGGAAGTAACAGTATCACAAGTTTCGGTGACGCAAAGTGACAGCACGCACCGAGAAAATGATGCTTTCTCTCATGATTCGGAAAACCGAGTTAATGTATATCATACATTGGTGATTCATAGTCTATTCGATTTACTTCATAATTCAACTATTGGTTGTTACTTATAATCGATGATGCTACTAGTTCCACAAATGCCGCTGTTTGAAAATATCTTCGATTTTATTGATTTGATAGATATTTGCCAGATGGTGTTTGAGATCCAAAGGATAAAATGACTAAATTTTGTGAATGCAAAAATTACAAATGTTTCAATCATAATGGGACCTACTGAAAATGGGTGTTCGTTTCATGTATTAAGTTGCGAAGATAATTATGGTCAATAATGATTAATTATGTTTTATGACTGATAATTCACATGATTGTCATTTCGGTGAATACATGCAATCATTCACATTCATGGATGATAGTTGCAACTTTTGGAATATGAGAATCATTTTTAATGAATCAATACGTAAAAAAGTCGTTCCTTGAAACATGTCGTTTTCCAGATCAATAATAAGTTAAGGTACGATGGTAAGCGCTACCATTTCGGTGATGAATCATACGATTCTTTATTGCAGAAATAATCATTCAAAAATTATTCCAATTATCATAATTACATTTTATATTTAGGATTCTAACTATTACGAATTCAATTCCTATATAAGATGATGAACACTACAACCGTGGTATAGTTAGTGCAATCATGAAATTCTTTCCCATCGTTGAAAGTCGATATGATAGAATCTTCTTTTACTGACGACACATATAAGCCATATTTGCATCACCTATACAAGAAATACTCTATGCTGATAGTAATCGGAATGACTACAAATCAAGTAGAGTATTAAATGAAGCACTGTGCGAAGCCGGGGATGGTCTTTTTTTTGCAATGAGATGATAATTTGGATTATCTCTCTCTGAAAATGATAGTTTATCTGCACACATCGATTGTGTTAGAAGGTTTTGTCCATTTCCATCTAATTATCGAAATGAATAGGAAAGGAAAGAATTGGAAGTAACAGGCCTACTCAAACTTACAGAATGAATTTTTTATCTTTTCACAGATTGGAAGCTTGACGAATAATTTCCCGAAGTTCGATTGTGTTGATCCGATTGGATATCACTCTGAGGCAGGCTCACATCTGCAGGCTCCCAGATCCATAATAGTTGGTATTACAACTAGAAGTTCCGGAATAAACATCAAATGAGAATTTCAAGTAGCTTCTTTAAGCATGAGATACTGGCTTAGACTTTTTGCTCTCCTCACAAATTACATTCTGTAACGAAAGAAAATATCTTCAGGAAACACGTTCCTGTGATTCATGTGATTTGACAATTAATATAGTACAAATTATGCGCATGTCATTCAGATTCGAAGGAGGGGTAGCGTGAAAGAAAAAGTTTCTCGATGCATTGTTTTCAGAAATATGGCTTAAGCGAATTTATTCAAACCTTTTGTACATTATTGAGTATACTTTCAACAATATTCTCCAAATTTTTCATGCAGAAACATTGAGAAACAAGCCGCGCTAAACACCTTCATCCCAAAAATACTTTTTCAAAGTCTGTGTTTATAACCATTTCATATCTACTTGACCGATTCATCTAAAACTTGGTACACATTTCCTACATATAAAATATTTCACCCCAACGTTGAGGCGAGATTTTTTCTTATCACTGAAGGGGTTTCTCACCTTCAGAATGGTGACATTTTCCGTGGAAAATTCCGGTTCACAATTTAGATGGCCGTCAAAAAAATTTTTTAATGTAAAAAAAATAATACGAGAAAATTGGAGGAAGGATTCGATCATACTTTGACTAAATTTCAATGGGTTTTGATCGCAGATTATTTCCGACTGAGGTATGGTGAACACCGCATATTGATTTTTTTCAGACGTTATAGAGCAAACTCTGTTACCAGATTGTTTTTTCTAATATTCCTGCATGAAAAGTCCACAGAATATTGTTGAAAGTATTGTCAATAATTTATAAAAGTATATCTCGATGAATTTTCCCCATCTATACTGTCAAAAAACATTCACAAATGGAGTGCCCCCCGTCGCCAATCATACTTGATAATAAGTTGGAAAACAAAATTTTTTTATTCTGATCCAAAATTCTTGACTTTAAGAGAACGTGTTCAAATTTTATATCGGAAATTTGGGGGAAATGACTGAGTTACAGTCAATTGAATGAGCGTAAATAGATCACCGAGCTATCGGATTTTATTACAGATCAGTTAGTTAGTCCGACTGTTCTCGCTCGGAAACTCTTGTTATTCATGCCTGAGTATTAAGCCCTGACTACGGCTGCGTGTATTTCTTGTAGAAAAATACTTTCGATAGCCAAATCAGTGGATAATTAGAATGATTTCTATACGAGGTATGCATATATTATGAAAAATCTGTAGCCACAGAGATAATGCATTACAAGTGAAAAATCAGTGATTTCCAACGCAAAAAATGGAACAACTGTTAGGTCTTAAGCGACCTAACCACGTGATCTCAGAGTCACGCGACCTCTTATACCAATCACGTCAACCGACCATTAGACATCCCACTTCGTCATCAATAAATATCCAAAACTACTTCGCTGCATGCCAAATATGACTTTTACCATTGATCATAAGAATAATTGAGCAACATTATAACTCCC